>JAEIFV010000688.1:0-171414 GCA_018904265.1 Lordiphosa collinella
AAAAACTTTTTTGTTTTTAATCGACGTAACTCCAAAGTACGTATTTCTTAGTTTACTATCCCTTCCGTGATTTCACTTGGCTTGGGAGTGAAATCGGATGACATAGCATATAGCTGCCATAGGATCGATCGGTCGAAAAACTAGTTCTAGTGAGAAAAACTTTTTGGTTTTTTTCTCTTTCTCTTCGCATTCTCTTATTTTATATACTTTTCCATAATTCTACACAGTTTGGTCGAAATCGGATGACTATAGCATATGAGGCATCGGATCGAAAAACTAGTTCTAGTGAGAAAACCTCTTGTGTAAGTAATGAAACGACCTTATGTTGGCTTAGGTCAGTTTATATACTTTTACACAATTCTTTAAGGATTTGGTTTTTTATCAAAATCGGATGACTACAGCATATAGCTGCAGTATGAATGATCGGTCGAAAAACAAGTTCTAGTCAGAAAAATTTTTGTCTTAAATCGGATTGTTCCAGATTTCGTAAATAACAGTGTATTATGCTTTTCCATGATTTCACCAAGTTTAATCGAAATCAGACATCTTTATAGTATAGATCCCCAGAAAAGTAATGTCCAAAAAGTAGTCTTAGAAAAGCTTTTTGTTTTCAATGGAAGCTGCAAGGGTATACAAAACTTCGGCCGAGCCGAATTTAACTCCCCTATTTTTTAAGTATATTTTTAGCATTTCTTTTTACTTCGACGAAGTAAGATTAGTGGCCTTTGTAAAGGTACAAAAGAATAAGAAGTGTCAATCCTAGACCGGGAGTAGCCCGGTATGAATTGACCCGATCTAAAAAAGAGAAAATATAAGTTTTTTTAGTCTTTTTCTTCCCTTACACTTTTTCTTACCATTTTATGTAAATTCAATTAACCGAATATGCAATTTCGTACCTCAAGAAACACATAATTATTAAAAAACGTTACCAGGAACCAGAAACATTGTCGTCACATAGCACGCATCTGCTTAAAATAGTCAAAACTAGCCTTCGTACACTAAGAAAAAACTGCGGTCCAAAATGCAACCCAAGCGGACTCCTTTTAAACCCGTTTCGTTCATAAGTTTTTGTTCACAAAGCAATACCGATGTTCCCGGCAAAGCACCAGCTCTGGTCACACATTGCAACAAATAAGCGCGTCCGTTCAAAAAGCGAATAGTTGTTCGGAAAATCATGAACACTTGGGGTTCTGGTGTTGGTTTTGCACTTATGCTGCTTTGAAATTCCCAAGCAGTTATAGCAATGCTGGGATGAGGACACCTCTGCTTCTGCTCTTATGATAGAACCGGGAGGTTCTTAAACCTCCTGTTCAGTCAGTGTTGCCAACTTTTATCGAGATAAAAAGCTGTTTTTGACGGGACGGAGAAGGAAAAAAAGCTATTGAAAAAGCTGAAAAAAAGCGCATGGCTTTTCATATTATCTATGTAATTTTGTAATTGTATAAATATATTTTATTGAAAATATCAACTGTCTGATACAGTTTCTCGCCCTCATCTTTGTCGTAGGCCTCGGTAAGGCCTATAAGGTAACTTCGCCGTTGTTCTTCCATTTCACTAAATGTGTCATTACATTGACACTCCATTTTTACCACCAATATATTCTACGGAAATTCTTCCAAAATGTTGAAGAAGGTTGATAAGGTCAGGTAACCTGAAAACAATTATATTGCCTAATACAATTGGGGTATTCACCCCAGTTGAGCTATGAAGTTGCTGAATTAAGGAATTTTTAAAATTTTCCACAAATCGAAAACAAGAAGAATAAATCATAATAGCATTACTGACATTTTTACAGATAATGTAAAATTTGTAAACTCATCAATTCAGTAGCTCAATCGATTTTCTTCTTCTAGTTTGATATCAGTTTCTGTGAAATAAGTAATCCATTCTTTAGCGAATTGATAGCCATCAGATAGATGGCAAGACTCCACAACATTTTTGTTTGGAAAATTTTTTTTTTTCTTAATCGATCAATAAGCTTGGCATGCACTTAGAAATGAAAGATTGCTGAGCGTTGGAGATTGCAATCAGAGTCTTTAAATGACAGAGAGAGACGGCAAACTATCGATTTACTTATTAATTTTTAACTTAATAGACTCAAAATCTAAAATAAAGCTGAAAAACCCGAAATCACTTTTCAAAAGCCAGAATTCCAGCTACCCGCTGTTGAAAAATTTTTCGGTTTTGAAAAAAGCCAGATTTGACGGAAAAAAAGTGAAACTGGCCACACTGGGTTCAGTTGACCAGCCTCCATTGTGGCGTTGTGTCTGACTATGTAAATGAAATGACCTCCAGTCGGCTAGGCAGCGGCCGAGACCTTCAAACGGTTGTGATCGGGCCAAATAAGAAGAAAGAAGAAAAAATTCCCAAGCAGTTATACCAATGCTGGCATGAGGAACCCTCTGCTTCTGCTCTAATGATAGAACCGGGATTTTCCTGTTCAGTTGACCCGCTTTCTTTGTGGTGTTGTGTTTGACTATTTATGTTATGTGAAAACCTCTAGCCGGCTTAAACTTGCTAGTTAGAATATAATAAATGTCTTAAAATCAGTCACATTGTATAACCAAAAGGTTCACAAAAACGTACCAAAATTGCGAGCCCAATGAGTTACCAAAATAAGACCGAGATGTTCCAAAATTGTTCCCAAAATGTTGCCAAAAAGAGCACCAAGTGGTCTTAAAACGTTATCAAAATGTTTCTAGAATAAGACCGTAAGTTTGTAAAATGACCCCAAAATGTTCCCAAGTTGAGCCCAAAATGGTATTAACGATTGATTACTTTTGTCCACGAATGGTCTTGATTTCGGTAGATTTTGAACGGATTTTTTTCTAAGTGTACAGGTATTACAACAACGCTCGATTTTGGGTTCCTTTCTTGCCCGACACCGTTCATGAAACCTTCAAAATGGTACATTTCCGAGTTTGGGGGATAATTGGAAACTATTTAAGCCACTCAATGCAATATTTTCTTTAGTCTTTCGATTCTTCCTTAACCTAGTATTGAGCAAGTAAATATGAGTATATTCGGTGGGGTGAGTGTGTTTAACCCCTGCGACGCCACTGGGACACTGTATAAATAGTAATTTGCAAATATATCACCAGCTATAAATCGTAAGCAAGTAACTAAAATAAATCACGAAAATATCCACAGTGCTCTGACTTATTTTACTTTCAGTTATTATACTTTGTAAATCTGCTTTCTTTTCTTTTCTCCTTCTTTCTCCTTTTATCTATCACATTTCTCTAAGAGAAATTCTCCTCTTCACTTTAAAGTTAAATAAAATATGAATATGGGTTTTTTGCTACCTGTTTGACATTCACATTGATTAAATATTTCTACTGTTCTTGTGGTGCAATTTAGTTATTTTAGAGCTGACTATAAAACAGAATCTAATTTTGCAAAATTTTATTAATATGTACTAAACATTTTCTTTCAAAGTTCAAAATGAATTTGGGGTGTCTCAATCGGCGTAATTGTCAATTTTAGTTCTGCCCACTTGGTGGTGGTCCATCTTGTGGTCCGCCGCCATCATTTGGTGGTGGTGGTCCATTTTGTGGCCGATGGCCAGCGGATTGTTTCAAAAACCCAGAGGAGCCGACCGACGCTAAGCCAGCCAAGCCATTTTGCAGAGGCCTTTCAGCGGCCTGGAAACGAAAATCAATTTGTGTTTCAAACAACAATTAGGAAATATTCAATTTCGTGCTCACCACGGCCAAAGCCAAAACCAGGAACAGGATGCCAAAGAATGCGAAATACTTCATTTTCAAATTGCAGCAGACAACTGAATAAAATGCACAACTCACTGAGCTTTATATATGCACCGAGGGATGAGAATTGGATTCTTATCTTTGGGCAATTTGTAAGTAATTGCGATGCGAGGTGAAAGATATTGCTAACAACAAATTGTGTTTAATTATTTATAATTGCCTTATGGCATGTCGAAGCGGAACAAATTGAAAAGTTTTTAATCCATTTAATTTGAGTGACATCTGCCATCGATACGTGATAGTTGTGCGAAGTCTAAAGATTTACGACCCATAAATTATGGCATCGAGAATTAAGTGGAAATTTCCCAGAAGAGAAATGAAAATGCGAAAGACTCATACTTAAAGCGTCACTTTGTGGTGGCTTTTTTTTTTTTGGTCATTTACTGCTGCACTGACAGCCAACTCCAAACCCTTTGCCAGCCGCTATGCAAATCACCTTCGGGCCATGCAAAAGCAATTTCGCTCGCTGAGCATTTTTCCGGCCGCCAACATGAGGCCACAGAATGTCTTCAGTTTCTCAGATGTTTGAGATTAAATTTTGGCCCACGGTTAGCCAAACAAACAGTTTCTAGTGTGGTGTGTGTGTGAGAGTTCCTATTCAGGCCCCAGTCTTGTGCACACACACACACCGCCACGTGAGGTAATAAATATGCCTGTCGTCTGAATATTGAATATGCCTACAGCCGTAAACTTAAGCGTAACAGTAACCATAACCCGTGAACCTATAAAAAACCCATTTTATTCAAAAACGGTGGCGTGTTAGCCACCCGCATGCATTGTGGATGAGCGCCACTAATGAAGTTTCGGCTTGTCCTTTCAATGCCGCCTCGTCTCATTGTTTGACTTGAAACTCACGATTGTTTGCTCAGTCCTTGGCGCGCCCGCACAGCCTATTTATTTATGTTTATAATAGGATTTTTATCACACAAACTTTGAACCGAATTCAGTTTTGTAATGAGTATTTAAAAGGCAACCAAAGGACCCGCAGCAACAGCAGAGGCAGCAAACCTGGCCGCACTCGGCGTTTGTCTTTGGCACCAAGCCACACGGCCCAGTGTCCGCCACCGGAGCCACTTTTTTTTTGGTCTGACTAATTTACTGCCATGTTTCATTCATTATAATAATTTTTGGGGCAGTTGTGCGGGGGGGAGGCCAGAGCCGAAACCAAAACTAAATAATTGCCAAATATTTGAGCAAGTTTTTTTTCCCCGTTGTAAAGCATTCATCTCATTATGGTTTTCACACTGAAAGCTTTTCATGAGCCATATTTAAGGTTTCGTGTTGAATTTTTATACCCGTTAGTAGTGGAGTAAGAAGGGTATACTTAAGTCGTGCAAGTGTATGTAACAAGTCTCGGAATGAATACTCTTCACCAGACATGCCCAAAAGTAGCATAGGACAGAGCACTCACAAACACTCTCAAAGATAAGCACCAATACATCGTTGTTGGTCAGTTTGCTTTGTATGCCCCTGCTTGTATACGGTCACTCGATGCAATTACAAAAACAAAACGCACTCAAAGAGCATACAGCTGGGCATCGCTGCTCTTCACCTTTGAGTTTTCCTCCTTTCGCCGCGTGAGTCCCATTGATCATTATTTCCAAATGCATAGTTTTGGTAGGATAACACTTCTATAAGCATGATGACAACTAAGCCAACATTTGCTTGTAAATTGTGCTGTAGTAAACCAGTTACTTTCAAGGCATTTCAAAATTCAGTTGGAAAGTTAGCTTCTTCTACGTTTGTTTCAACGTCAATAGATTTAAATGAATGCAGAGTATCAACGATTTTCTTCTAAACTAAAATGTTTAAGTCATCCACATCTTTATTCTTAGCAGCTTGAATTGGTCGCTTACTTTTTTGCTATTTTTTGGCTATTTTTGTGTTTATCAATGCAAAACTGCGGAAATTCGGAGGAAATAAGCATCCGCTCGATCAAAAAAACAACACACCACCAACAATGAAAACTGCGACAACAATGCCTCGGATACGACCCCCACCACTGTGGTTTTGTAGTCAACGAAAGACTTCGTCGCTCTGTTATCACATTTACACCAGTTGACAAGCGACTTGCCGCACATAGACTTAAGGCAAAATATTTTAATATTAGTCTTATCTATGTGCACTCCCCGACAGAAGTCAAGGACGAATCGGAAACAGAAGATTTCTGCGAGCGCCTGGAAGACCTATATGAGCGCTGCCCCGATCACGACATCAATATCGTGCTAGGCAACTTTAACGCAAGAATCGGAAGAGAAGGCCGATTTAGCCTTTCAAAAAAAAAAACCTCCGCGGGCCGGAACATGGTCGTTAGTAGTACCAGATTTGAACACCGCTACATCCACAAAGCGACCTTGAAGTCCCCTAATCAATCAACGCAAGACCGGATTGATCACGTTGTTATAGACGGAAGGTACTCATCGAGTTCTAGAACAAACGTGCGCTCCAAAGGGCCAATATGGACTCGGATCACTATCTTGTTGCAGCCAAGGTAGGCTCACGGCTCAGTATGGCACACGCCTCACAGTCTAGCCCACGTCCAAAGCTGAACGTTGAGAATCAAACTTCAAACTTAACCAGTTTCTCAGGGAAACCCCACCTGGCACTTCTGGTATAGCCGAACAGTGGAAGCATATTTCACACTCAATGAGTACGGATTTGCCGAGAACACCCGAAATCAGTCATGGTACGATGATGAGTGCCGCCGCGCTACTGCAGAGAAAGACGTTGCGTACAGGAGAACTCTGCAGTCGGGAGCAACGCGGGCTTGTAAGGAGCGATACCGGGAGAAAGGAGAGAGGAGAAGCGTCTTTTTCAGATGGAAGAAAAATGAGCAGGAAAGCGCATGAGGGTGGAAGTCAATGTGCTGTTCGGAAGAAGTGAGACTCGAAAATTCTCACCAAAGTTAGGCAACTAACCGAAGGTTTTAAGCCCAGAGTCACACTAATGAAGGACGAGCACGGAAATCTGGTCAGAAATTCGGAAGTGGCACTAGACAAATGGAGAAACTGTTTCTCTAACCTGCTGGGAGATGATGACGAACACAAAGCCGCCTCTGGGGAAGTAGCGACACCACCAATCGAAACCATAGAGATAGACCCGCCGGACCATAATGAAGTCTGGCGCTGATGAGGCCCGCTGGTTGTCAAGGCTGGCGGTGAGGAGCTGGTAAGGTGCATGCACCAACCCTTACAGAATATGGTCCGGAAAGCATGCCCGGAGATTGGAATCTAAGCGTACTTTGTCCAATATTTAAATAAGGAGACCCTGCAATTTGCGCCAAATACCGCGGGATCAGTCCCCTTCCATGTGTGAACGACTAAAGCCGAGAATGAGCAAACTGATTGAACCTTATCAGTGTGGCAAATCTACCACGGACCAGATATTCACACTGCGACAAATCCTGGAGAAGACCCAAGAGAGACAGATCGACACCCACCACCTTTTTATTGACTTTAAAGCCGCCTTTGACACGCCGATAAGGTCAAAGTTCTTTGAAGCTATGGCTACTTTTGGTATACCAGCAAAGTAAGTTCGACTTTGCATGATGACGTTGAGAAGCACACAAAGCTCCATCAATACCTTTCCTTCTCTTTCGATACCAAAAGAGGTTTTAGGCAGTGTGACACCTTATCGTGTGACTTCTTTAATCTGCTAATGGAGTATATACTGCGCTAGTGCCCAATTGCTAACAGAACGGGCACCATCTACATGCTACTTGTATATGCCGATGACATTGATATCATCGGCAATAGCGAATCTGTTGTAAGACAAGCGTTCTCAAGAGGATAAAGAGAAGACCCAAACCGTAGTAATTCCGGGCAATTTCAAGGTAGTCAAGGAGTTAAAGAGCAAAGCCCTCTCTCGAAAAACCGAAATTGCGCTATAGAAGCCGCTTATCATCCCAGTCCTGCTATAATGCGCAGAAGCATAGACCTTAACAGCAGCGGATGAGGCGGCAATTAGCGTGTTGGAGGAAAAAGTTCTTCGCAGGGTGTATGGGGCTGGTAGGCGTGGGGAGGGGTGAAGAAAATGAAGGGTAAATAGGAGGAAGGAGGGCGATGGGGCGCCCCCCAAAACAAAGGGGGGCGCGGGGCGCAGGAGACAATTTTGGTTACAAAAATGCTGCCCCAGGGGAAAAAAGGGGGTGGGGGCAACAGGGGTGGAAAAAAGGGGGGAGAAGAGAGGGTGTATAAAAAATAATAAAATGATGAGTTACCTATAAGTGTGTGGATTATGAGATAAAAGTATATCCCGAGCCCAGAGATTGGAGATCAAAAAAAAAAACAAAAATTTTTAGAGCCAGACATGCCTCTAATAGAAAATATATATATGTGCAAAATGTTTGGCAATTGTTTAGTAGACCCACACCACCTCTAAAATTCTGAAAATAAGTCCTCGATGGAACGCGAATATGCAAGTATTATGATGACTTCAGATCGCTTGGGATCTTCCGTTCCATGAAAGGACACAATTGTTCACGGATTAAGAACAGCGAGATTGCCCAACTGTTGTGAACAAATTTGATAGAATTTTGTCGTTTCTTTAAGAGAAATCAAACTATACTTTATTTACAGTTTTTTGGATTTTCTCCATCTCTTTCTATATAATTTTTCTATCTCTAAAATGTTGGAACTTCTCAGTCTTGATTTCAAACCCCATTCTTTAGCCGTACATATGTTCTCTCCAACAGGGTACCACCCAGGTCGTTATCTCAACTACTTTATCTTGGCCTCTTAAACATTGGTTTTGTGGCTGTGGCTCATTAGAGATGCCCGTCTGAAATTTAAACAAAATTCTTTGAGGTGTCTCCTCTGACCAGATTTAAGTATTTCACAGTTTTCCTTTTGTTGATTTTATCCCCCAAAAAGCCTGTTTAATTTTCTTTGAAAGTTGCTGCTTAAACATGGCCAATTTAATTTAGTGCGGTAGGTAGGAGCCGGCCTTTCCGGCTTGCCCACTTATTTTTGAGCTTTCCTTTTCACTTTCTCAGGCAATTAAGTCCAATTGAAAGTCAAGTGCATTGCTCCAAACTGCTTAAACTGATTAAATCAACTATGCACGGCAGGATATGACCCATCATTGCGGATTAGGCTGGATGACTGACGACGACTGACGTCTGGGCTAATCGTGGAAAAGTTTGTGCTGGATTTAAGCCTGTCGATAAGAAAAATGACAAACTTTTTGCGGAATTATGTGGCATCATATTTGTTTGGAATGCTTTGCATTTTGTTCCTTGTGGCTTTGCTCGCACTCACTCACACACACACACAGACTCTCATAGAGGACATTCCCTTTGTCTCTGGCTCGACCAAGTTGCTCATATTCTTTCACTTGGAAATACTGTAAATGTTTTTAATTCTTTGTCCGTGCCCTCCGGGTGGGGGGCAGTGGCAAATGCGTTTCACAGCATTTCAGCTTTTAAGCTAAAGCTATGAAAATAATTTGGTCCCTGAAATATTTGCGGCCTGGTCCTGAGCCGGAGCCTGAGCCTGGGCAATCGGAATGCTTTTTGTGGTCGACAACGACAACGATGTCGTGTTGATTAAGCCCAAGAAACGCGGGCCACATTGTTCTTACGCCGGCTCCTCCTACTCCCCTCCTCCCGCTGCCTCGGATGACAACGCAACCACAAAGTGACGCTTGCAAGTGGATAATAACTGGTGGAGGAACTATGTGCATTTGTTTTATGCAGCAGCATAATGAAACAACAACAAACAACAACATAAGGGGCGGAAATTGCGTGAAAAGTTTTCCATTTTTCAGTTTTCCAGTTTTTCAGTTCGCAGAGTCAAGAGCGACGTCGACGTCATCAGCTTGCAGCTGGGGGTTCTTTACATTTTTGAGTACGCCGAAAGAGGGGAGAAAGAAGGAGCAGGTGGACACGTTGCTTTGTCATTGCCGCTGATTTAACTTAAGAAATGCATAACTGTACTTTACATCGTTCCATAGAGCACACATTGAATAAACCAGCAGCAGCAGCAGAAGCAGCAGCCGTAGCAGGAACAGGAAACCACGCCTGGCCACCGTTTTATCAAAAAGTACGCTGTGTGAGTGAACAAATCCTTGCCACTTGACTAACTGTGGGCACAGTCGAACCCAAAAAGGGTTTAGGTTTAGTGAAGTGAATAGTTTTGTTGGTGACTTGGAACCCATTTACCTGATATACTTTAAAGGGGTTCAGCGAATGAATCAACTAAAATTAGAACCAAAAATATATTCCATTCATCAGGAATCAAATTGTGCTACTGAATGCACACATAAACTAATTTTTAAAAATTATACGATAGAAATCAGCCTCGAGAGGTTTCTTGATAGTCGAAGACGGGATTAACACGGTGAAGCAAACTTTATAAAGTTTTTAGAAAAAGCTACACCTTTTTCCTACCGTCTAGGTCTATGAATCCACCTAGTTTAATAATGCAGAAAACTTCGAAAAATTCAACCAAATCAAGAACATAAGACCCACTTTTTCTGCCACAGTATTGGATAAATCTTTGCTTTGAAAGTTGACTTCTTTCTGAATAAAACGGATTGAAATGGCATCAAGACTTGACAATTTCTGCAAATGATACAGAAACCCTAAAGAAATATGTAAGAGTGCCTGTTTTCTTGACAGCATGTGCAGTGCACACTGTGCACTTGGTGTAAAAGCGTTTGCGGTGTGATTGGCAACCAAAGTATGCAGTCAAATCAAACATACACTCATGGTCATATTGGATTTTCTGAGACTGAGTGTCGTGTTCAATTTGTTGTATGTCTAAAGCCAACATCAATTGACTATGGAAACATTGTAGCGAGTCGTGGTCAATCTAGTTCACCTCGCCGTGGTGTGGCTAGCTGAGCGGAGACTGTTTTAATTAGGTGGAGGGGGGAAAAGAGGTTATCCCGCGCCCGACTCCAGGCAAGCCGAGCAAAGAAGAGTGTAGCACAATTCGCCAATACGTCAAGGCAAATAAGAACGCAATGTGGCCCAGTAGCTAGAAATTCACAGATTATTAAAACATCCAATTAACCGGACGGGAAAACTAACCAACATTTAATGGCAAGCCACGCTGTTCAAGTGGAAAATTCCAGAGCTTAAGCTCGAGATGGAACTTAAGATTAAATGGCGCGAAGTATCGACAGATGTTGGTACTCGATACATGTCCCGTTACATGAGATTCTCTCCATATATACCAAGTCTTACCCAAATAGAAATGTAAAACCTTTACAAACCTCGATCTTAAAAGGAACACTATAATTTGTTTGGCGCAATAGTTCAAAGAAACAAGAAATCAAGAAATTCACATACTAGACTAGCGCTGTGTTGCATTACCTGTCGTTAACGACACGACCGACGCTCAGTGATGCATCAGTTAGTGCCTTGCAACCAGCTGAACTATAGGGAATATTGATATCAAAAATGTTTACAAGTTGCGACCGAGACAGGTTCTGCTTCATCTCTTGCTGTCTTTGTTGTGTGCACTTCAATGCGAGAATATGTGTTGTTGCTTATTTACAAGCTATTTAATGAACCACACAACATAAATAAGACGCTCATAAGAAAACACTTTGAGAAAAATTACATAATTCTGTAGTTCAGCTGCACCGGTGCGGCATTAACGAATTCTCTAACTCTTCGTAGAGAGCACTCGCCACCAGACCAACCACCAGCCAAGAATTTGCCTAATGAATTTTGTATGGGAATGTCCGAAAAAAGTACCGATCGGTACGACCCTGCATTACCAGTCGTTAGTATGGTGATGGGTGCACACTAAAGTTCAAGTACTAGAATAGCGCTGTGATGCATTACCAGTCGTTAAAGACGCGACTGACGCTCGGTGATACATCAGGTCGTTAGGCCTGGTACTGCCTTGACACCAGTTGAACTACTGGGTATCAAATTTGGCTGTACCACACGGGTGCATATAAAGCGTCTTTCCAAATCGGCGGATCTAGTATGTCGGACAAGTTCTTTCGTTCACTCAGACTTTGTTTTGTGTCTACTCAAGGCAAATTACCATGACAGATCAACACATCCAAGGGATAAAATGTTAAAAATTTTGAATTGCGGCCAAAACCACCAGTTTGGTGTGGATTAGTTTGTAGTTTTTTGAAAACGACATTGGTAAGGGCATTCCAATCAAGGACGAGCGCTATAGATCGAAGATACGCGTGTTCGGCTGGCCCAAGCTGAACGATATGAACGAGGATGACATGCGGTTCGAACACAGCAGACAGCACGATAAACATTCTAAGTTCTTGCAGAGGCCATTTGCCACCAATATCATGCGAATTGACGTAACGAAACTTTTTCAGCAATCAAACGATGCCACCATGAAAAGCCGAGAAGCACATTTTATTGAAAACAAAGAAGGGAGGTTTCCACGCTGCCACAGACTTCAAGCCACCGCAGGGTAAGGACTTCAGAACCTACTAAAATTTGAAATCCTAACGGCCATCCAATCGCTGCGCGACAAAAAAAAGCAGCCAGGGTTGACGGCATACCGGTGGAGTTCTTCAAATGCCAACCGGCAACGGCGGTGGATTTATTGCACTCGGTAATAAAACGGGCATGGGAAACTGAGGTGCTCCCCTCGGAGTGGTTTGAAGGTATCTTGATGAAAATCCCCAAAAAGGGCGACATGCGCGAATGCAACAACTGGCGTGGAATCTGTGTGCTGCCAACCAAAATAGTTCTGAATCGCCTAAAAGATACCACTATGGATTAAAAAGGGATCGAGCAATGCACCGAGTACAGATCAGACCTGCACATGGCCTTTGTGGCATCGCTAAATCCTTCGACAGCATAAGCAGGAAGAGCAAATGGCAGAGGTTGCGAAGGAGTTTGATACCTCAAAAACTTATTTCCCTCATCAGAGCGACATACGATGGCGCCCAGTGTAGAGTACTTCACGGTGAAATGCTTTCGCAGCCTTTTCCAGTCCTCAGTGGCTCTGTCGCCCATTCTGTTTATAATGGTAATTGCAGATGTGTTCGCTACAATGCGACCTGATCCCAACAACAGCTGCAAAAGATGGTCAATGACTACAACACTCCGGCATCTGGGCTATGCAGATGATATATGCCTGCTGGCAAATAGGCTAAGCGACCTGACAAATGCAGCCGACTTGCCAATGTGGACACCTCAGCTAAATGGGCAATGCTCAAAATCAAAACGACGAAGAGGAAAGCGCTCAGCATCCGCCCAGGACAATCCCAAGCTCTGCAAGTTTCAAGTTCAGCAATTCGGCTACCAGGGAAGCGTAGGCGCTGTTGATGGAGGAATGGAACTCGAAAGTCTACAGGTGTCATTGGAATGCTGTCAGCTGTTTGGCAATGCTCGTCATATCCACACTGTCTCAAAATCAGGCTCTTCAAGTCTTATGTAATGCCAATGCTCCTATACGGCTTTCATACTCTGTACCAGAGGTACACAGAGTATATTAAGTTTGTGCAAAAGTATGTAACAGCCAGAAGAAATCATCTTCGACCCTATAAAGTATATTCATTCTTGATCAGTATCAATAACCGAGTCGATATAGCCATGTCCGTCTGTTCGTCTGTCTGTCTGTCCGTATAAACGCACAGATCTCAAAGATGGTAAGAGATAGAGGTTCGACGTGCATGGGACAAAAACTTCTTATATTTGCAGGCAATTCAAGTTTATTTTAAATTTTTGCCACACCCCCTCCCGCCCCCGCAATTTAGAAAAAACCTCATATCTCCGTCAGATTTATGGATAGAAGGTTCGAACCATCTGGACATATTTTGAAATCAAGATTATTTATCGATTCGCCAAAAAATGGTATAGATCGAATGAACGGTTGTTGAGTTATAAGGAAAACAAACAATTATGGGCAGCACCGGTCGCAACGGTGATGGGCAGCACTTCGCAGGTACAGAGTATACTATAGTCGGGCTTGACCGACTTTCTTTCTTGTTCCACTTGGAAATTTACAACTTCCAAAGTGTCAAAACTCCAAGCATTTGTAAGCCGTTGGCTGCCTGGCCGGACAGAATACGGAACTCCGAGCTACTAAGACGAGCGAATATGGAGAATGTCGACACCGTAATACGCAGAATGAAATGAAGCTGGATAGAACGTACACTGCGAAAAAATGAGAGCAACATCGCAAGAAAGGCGATAGAATGGAACCCGTTGGACGGAGTCGGCCGGACACCTGGCAGACCCAAAGAAACTTGGAGGAGGACTGTCGGTAGAGAAGCATCGGGAAACGTTGGGGAGAACTGAAATCGAGGAGTTGTTGATGAACTACAACTGTGGGCAAAAAGTATTCGGAATTTGTTTATAAATCAAAAAATCTTTATTTATTCTTCCAAATCAATTTCAGCGCCTTCAGAGTAATCCCCTCCCGATGCAATGCACTTATGCCAACGTTTTTTCCAGTCCTCGATGCATGCCAAAAAGTCACTTTCAAGTATGGCCTTCAGAGCGTGTGCCGATTCACGTTTAATCTCTTCAATCGACTCGAAACGGTGTCCTCGGAGTGGTCTTTTTGAGTTTGGAGAATAGCCAGAAGTCACGCGGAGCTAAATCAGGCGAATACGTTGATTGCGGAACGACGATGGTGTTGTTTTTGGCCAAATGCTCGCGAATAACGTGGTTCTGTTTTTCAATGAAATTGAGCGATTTTGGCACCAAACGAGATTTGACTTTTTTCAGGCCCAGGTGGTCTTTCAAAATGGTTTTTACTGATCCTTCTGATATTCCAACAAGTTCAGTAAGGTCGCGGACAGTCAATCGACGATTTTGGAGCACCAATTCTTTGCATTTGTTGACGAGTTGCTCATCAGTTGATGTTGATGGTCGTCCAGATCGGTGTTCGTCTTCGACGTGTTTTCGGCCTTCTTTAAACCATTTGTACCAGTCAAATATTGTTGATTTTGGCAGAGCTTGGTCGCCGTAAGCCTTCTGCAACATTCTCAACGTTTCCGCAGCGGTAATTCCATTCAGGAAGCAAAATTTAATCGCACTTCTTTGTTGAATAATTTCAAACATTTCAAAAATCGCCGAAACCACTTTTTGCGTGTCACAAAACCAAGCGTAACTCAAACAATAATGAATATTTCGACATGAAATTTGACATGTAAGTCAGTGACAGTGCTGCCAACTTAAAAAAAAAAATATTCGGGCGAAAATATTAGCCCGCGTGATTCAACTCGACAAATTCCGACTACCGCTATGCCGTTAATATCCTTTTAATCTTCTTTAATATCCTTTTAAATCATCCAACAGAGCTGATATCGTCCAAAGGTTATGAAAAATGATCATCCTTTGAATGATTTTCAGCTACGTTGGTTGATTTAAGGTATATTAAAGACATATCCAGTCCAAATGGATACGAGAATCATCAAATCCTTTCTTTTCTCTGTGTATAAGAAGAAGAAAGAAAACATTTTTTTAAAATCTCACACTCAGAACCATTTATTTCCATTTCAATATAAATTTAGGATAAAGAAAATTGTATGCCAAAGTCTATCACCTAGATATGCCCATTTCCCAGCCTTACTTGTTGACTTTCCCGTATTTTTCTATTTAATTTGATTTCATTGTCATGTATTCCACAGTACATTTGGGAACTCGGTGCAGAGTCAACACACAAATTAGTTTTAGCCAAGGCATTGTCACGCTGTGGTGCACCCCCATTGTGCGGTGCATCCGCCATGGTTACCGATTAAGTGCGACGCCTTGGAAAAGGACTCTCGACCTGCGGCTGCAGCTGTAATGCTTGGTGTTGACATTTGGCAGGCTTTCAGAAAGTTTTCCGACTATCGCGCGGGCTGCAGCTGGTACCCTAGGTACAACTTTCTAATCATCGTCTAATTAATCTCCCAAAATGATGGTGGCCAAGAAAAGCATGCATGATGATGGATGATGGATAATTATGATCCGGTACAGCAACAGCAAACGCAAACGCAACCGAAATAATCGAACAGCCACGAATCACTCGCATGCAACCGAAAATTGTAACAGTAACAATGAGGCAAAAGCGAAGGCGGGGGCTAACTGTGTGTCTGTGTGTGTGTGTGTGTGTGTGTGAGATGCAACATGTGATACGTTGTCCTAGTTCCTCGCCCATTATTGTTCCGTTATGCAACACAATGGCACACATAAAACGCAAGCTTAAGCCACGCGGTGAGGGACATTCAAATTTTTGAGTGAGCTCCAAAAGCTCCACTCAAATGCGCTACCATCCCTTAAACTCAAGCTCAAGCTTCAAGCACACAAAAGCTTATCAACTAGAATTTATGGCAAAAGTCATAAAGCTCTTGCTTAGCTTTCACAGGGGGGTTTCCAAATTGAACCATAAAAAGCTGGAATTTGTTTTTTTTTGTTGTGCTTTTCGTACTTACATTTCGTTAGGTATTCTAAATTTGAAATATAACGAAACAAAATACAAGAGACACAGGGCATTAGATTTCGTATCAGTCAATCGGGGTCAAGCGATATCGATGCAGTAATATTTACAAATGTCAAAGCACAAATTGAAGGATATTTGATATTTGGTATTTTAATGCCCATAAACTTGTTCCATTCCGAGAGTATTGGCTTCGCTTAAGACTACAGGTGGACGGGGGATTGGACAAGCAGGGGCCGGGACCGAATAGGGTTAATAACAAACGCAGGGATCTCCACTTACCCATATCATCAATAATGGGCGCCATGCGCAGCGTCACGCCAATGAGCATGAGGCACATGAGCAACAACAGGCAGGCAGTTGCTATAATGGTCCAGCGTGCACGCTGGGAGAGATCATGGGGATCAATCACCTGTAAGAAATGAATCATTTAAAAAGCTATTCTCCATTTAAGGTGAGACACCCACCTTGACAACTTCGGTATCCAAATCTTGTACCAATATTTTGGGTTTTTTATGACGATGTCGCTTTTTGTGACGATGCCTGGAGGAGAGAACGACAGAGAGTTATTACAATTTCCTCATGTTCTTGCACCCAACAGCTTAAACATATTTGCTCTATTTCCGTTTTGGTTTTTGCCAAACTTCCGCATTACGAAGCTGTGCAATTTCCCTCCCCCCAGCGCCCCGAGCGCAACGGAAGTGCCTGCTGGTGGAACACAAAAAAAAACAACAACAACCAAATTGTGGAGTAGAGGTAGCCCAGTTGAATTTACCTTTGTTGTATGTTCATCCCTTGCCCCTCCCCTCCCCCTCCCCATTACCCAACAAAAGCTTGTCAATCAATTTGTGTCTGCTTAACGTGAACGCGGTCTCGGGGGACAGCGGGGCGGGGCACGCATTAGGCCATATTCGGCCAACGCTTTCCAACTGGACATTTATTAGTGCAGCTCAAGGCCATCGCAGCGCCTTTGTTTGCCATTGTTGCAGCTGTCCAGCCATCAGTTAAACCAAAATAAGCAATTATTTATATGCTTTCCGATCATTTCTCAATTCGGACGCACAGTGGAGCCCGTTGGGAGGGAAATTAAAATAAATAAATTAAATGGCATTCAATTAAGTTTGAGGGCGAAGTGTTTAATTTAATCAAGAAGACGAAGATTGTTACAGTTGTAGGCAGATTCTTATATTGGTCTTTAGATTGGACGTATAAGATACTGTAAGGCTCAATTTTAGGAAAAGGCGGCTTGAATGAGAGTAACACAGGCTCGAAGGAGCACCTAAAACACATTTTCTTTGACTTGGGTAAAAGTTTGTAGTAGTTTTAGCTACATTCAGGTTATATGACAATCCTAAACGAAACGAAGTTCGCCCTGTTAAATTTGATGTAGAAAACAGAAAGTTATACGTGGCATGTAGAAAAACTACATGCTACAAGTAAAAATAAAAAAGTAAACGAAACGTTGAAAAGTTAAATGCCGCTTTGACAAAGGCAAATAGTTCACGACTTGGGAAAACCAGCTTGTTTCCAAATAACTTCTTCTTTTGACATACAGCAATATAAATACCATACGAAAATTTAGTTTTTGTACATTACCGATTATATATTGAAAGCCTACATGCACGAGTGGAATATCTAAGCGAAAATTGTAGTTCCAAATTAGTATAGAAAAGTTATATTTTCGTTTAGAAAAATGTTCATTACACGTGACAGGTTTTCCCAATTTCTCATTGTCGCTTCCCTTCATAACTGTGATTTGCGGCATTGTCGCGCGAGTCGTCGATAGTCTAATCGTCGATAGTCTAGTATGGGCTAAGATACCAGCAATGGAACAAAGTAAATAAGCTGTGAGCTCTAATCCCAGACAAGGTAAGTAAAAAATATTAAGTTGTATTTTTTCAGAAAGAAGGCCTTGCCTTCTTTGTGCCCCTTCCTCCCCACAGTACCCTCTCCCCACACTCCCTTGTGTAAATAGATTTAAAAAAAATGTTTTTTTTTTATTATGGGCTGGGCCCCTAATGTGGCATGTAGAAAAGCTACATACCGCATGTAGAATTGAGAAAATTAAACGCGGCATGTATAACGTAGTGGGTAAAAAGTCCCTGTACACTAGGGCGTTTTTTTTTTGTATGGTAAAACTAAGGTCATACTGGCGCCCCCTTATTCGCTAGTTTATGGTGTATATTTACACTGTACACCCAAAACGAGAGTGTAAGTTAAAGTCGGTCCTGCCCGACTTCGATATATCCGTTACTCAGCGCAAATAGTGTTTTATAGACTTTCCCTATGTTAATGAACAGAGCATTAACATTAATGTGACCATTTCAACGTTATGTGAGGAAAAACGCAAAGCTTGAAATAAACTTGATCTGCATAGGGACAATAGGAGTCTACATACAAAATTTAATGGCTCTAGCTCTTCTAGTTCGCGGATCTAGCTGGCAGACACACGGACAGACGACATGGCTATAACTCGTGTTGATGCTGATCAAGTATATACTCGGTCTCGCACGACTCAGTATACCTACGGTATAAAGATTGATATCAATATCAATTTGATACACGTTGTCTAAATGAAACTAAAACCAGTATCGATTTTTATACCCTTGCAGAGGATATTATAAAATTGTCCGGATGTTTGTAACGCATTGAAGGAAGCATCTCCGACCACATAAAGTATATATATTCTGGATCAGCATGACGAGCTGAGTTCATTTAGCCTTGCCCGTTTGTCAGTTTCTATGCTATCTCCTCCGTCAGTTTTAAAGCTATCCTCACCAAACTTTGCACGAAGCCTTTTGATACAAATACGCTGCTCATTTGTCGGAACCGGCCGTATCGGATGACTATAGCATATAGCTGCCATAGGAACGATCGGTCGAAAAACTAGTTCTAGTGAAAAAAACTTTTTTGTTTTTAATGGAAATGCCTCCAAAGTGCGTATTTCTTAGTTTACTATCCTTTTCCATGATTTCACTAAGTTTGGTTGAAATCGGATGACTATAGCATATAGCTCCCATAGCAACGATCGGTCGAAAAACTAGTTCTTGTGAGAAAACTTTTTGTTTGTAATGAAAACGTCTTTTTATTGGCATACACTTATTTCATATACTTTAACACATTTCCACAAAGTTTAATCAAAATCGGATGACTATAGCATATAGCCGCAGTATGAATGATTGGTCGAAAAAGAAGTTCTAGTGAGAAAAACTATTGTGTTTTAAATGGGATCGCCTCTAAATTTCGTAGTTAACAGTGTATTATGCTTAACAGTGATAATTTACCAAGTTTGGTCGAAATCAGACATCTATATAGTATAGATCCCATAGAAAATAAGGTCAAAAAGTAGTCTTAGAAAAACTTTTTTGTTTTCAATGGAAGGTGCAAAACTTGGGTATAGCCGAAGTTAACTTTCCCCTATTTTTTACAATTGATTTCGAACGTTTTACGAATATATGAGATTGAATATTTTGACAAATCCAACAACAAATCCATTGCGTATCGGTGCATGGCGTCAGGCGTGTGCGAGTCAGAGACGTCTGCATAAACAAATATATGGATTGTGTGTCTGGCTGGTGGAATTGAGCATCGGTAATAGGGGTGGTTTTTCGGTTGTTGTTGTTGGATTGCTCAAAAAATCAAATTTTGTGCCCACCGCTGCTTTACTGTATAGTTAATTATTTCGTTTCATTAATCTGCTTAGTCCAATTTATTTGGCGACCTTTCTAATGTTTAATTAGTAACGAGTTCGCTGGCTCGAGATCAATAAGTTGCGTTTGTTCACAACTATAAACAACTTATGCATTGACAAACCAAAAAAGAACGAGGACAAACCTTTACAGCTGTTTCATGGATATGCAATCCAATCATCAGAAGGCGTTTTGCTAAATAACACCTGATCGTTGACCCAATTCCATGCAATCAGAACTTGAAACAGTTGGGAACTGCAAAGCGCAATGAAAGCAAAATTGGACTCACATACAGAAAGCCAACCTTAATGGCTGTCGTTGCAAAGCTTTTAAGCTCGCTAGAAAGCTTCAAGCTTTCTCATTTAGAAACTTCAGCTCGAAGCTATGCAACGACAGCCATTATGGTTGGCTTTCTGTATGAGTGTACACGAAAGTGTGCTAAGGAAGACTGCGCTTTCAGAAATTGTCCTTAACGTCGAGATTTTTAATAATTTGAGCTTAAAGTTGCTTTTTAGGAGTGTTTTCGGGGAATCCATTCTATTGTTTGGACTCTCCTTGAAACCATCGGAAAATACCGCTTTGACTTAGCTTTGAAATGAACTATCCCAAAAAATTTTGCGTTTTTTTTCAATATATCTCTTTTAGCACTTGTGGAAGAGTCCAAAAATATCCTATTTATTGCTGGTGCCCCAAAGTATGCAATGGGTGGTAGACTCTAATATGTTTTCATTTCCTAAAAATTTGGTCATTTGTAATGAACCAGCAACAAAATTCTAAAAAAAACCTCACAGTCTTGCTTAGCACACGAAAATCATCTAGAATCACTACCAACCCTTCAATATACTGGAAAAATTCGAATTGTATTGCCTTGTGGTATTACAGTGTTTACTCCTACAGTGTTCTTGGCTTAAGCTCATACAATTTGTCAACGAATCCCTAAATGTTCTGTAAGCGAGGTCATTGTATTGATTCAAATTGAATTGAATAGACCCAAATCTTAAAAAATTACCAAGCTCACTTGGCCTACTCTCAATTTTAAAAAGAACTTTAACACTACTGCATCTAGGCAGGCATAATGTCTACCCATTCTCGTGAATTCTCAGAGGACACTGCTGCGATGCTTGGTATCAACCACAACGACTATTCTAGAAGCTGCTCAGTCAGTTCTAGAAGATGCTTACTGTCCAGCGCTCAGTAGATGACGATTTTGCAATCCAAGGTCAGCATTTCCTACCTGACATTTCAGCTGTCTCTGATATAGAGATTGCTTTGCTACTCTTTGTAATACTTTCTAAGCGGTTTAAAAAGGAATAACCCTTTACTGTCTAAAAGAAATTGCCCTTGCTTTTTGTTCTAAATGAATAAGCTTCACCGCTTCTACCATCTCAACCTAACCTTACCTAACTATAGGTCAGAAATCTATAATTAGATCTTTAGCAAAGGCTATGTCATACTTAATTCAGTTAGATATCTTTAAAGTGTTAAACCATAGGCTGAAACTTTTCTTCAATATATTTTAATTCTTGATTTAAGAATGTTTGTTCCATTTCAATAGTTTTAACGGTCGCTTTGTGGATTTTCAATGTTGTTCACTTAATATCATCCATGCTCCCATTTTCGATTTCGCAAAAGTTTTGCGATTTGGAGAGCAAATTTGTACTAAAAACCGGTTTCAAATCGCAAAACTTTTGCGAATGCGAAAATGGGAGCATGGCTGTATATGTAAAAATGAACGAAGAATAACATCCCATTCATACTAGAACTCCAGCAGGAGTTTTTTTCATTTCAGGCCTTCCATACTAAATCATTTCCATTTTCGATTCGTGCTGCTAGTCTCTCTAGACTCTCCCATTGAACCCACAAATCATTGTCGAATTCCCACTGTTCGCATTTGATTTTGACTCACCGATGCTTTCGGCGATGCCGCTGATGACCACCATTTGGGACCATTTGTTCAAGGTCGTCGATTTTATCAGCATCTAAATCCAGGTCCATGTCCAGTGGCAGGTCATAGGGCGAGTCCTCGCCATAGGGGCTTTGTCTGTGTGCGTGTGTGTGTGGGTTATAAATGACACGAACTGTCAGCATTGGCTAAAGCAGAAACTAAACTGGGGAACTCACATGGGCTGGGTCATTCCAAGCACTTGAACATAGTGCTGTAGTCCGCTGGGCGTGGGATAGACCAAAGCGGGATCCGAGCAGCGATGATGACGCTCTGAAAAATGGTTAAATGTTAATTAAATAGCTGCCAATCGGAGTGCCACAGCCAGATTCCCACTTACTGTACTTCCGCTTGCGGCGCCGGTACTCATCATCGCTGCCCGTGGTGCTCTGTGCTTGCGCTTGGATGGCAGCGGCGGCGGACGAGGGCAGTGTGGGCTTTGATTTGGCTGCAGTGCAACAGCCCGTGGGGACAGCCACACTCGAAGCCGTTGAGTTGGAGGCCATGCGTTTCAGTTTCTCTTGTCGTTGCCTCAATTGGTCGTCCTGCTCTATAGGAATGGTAACCGCTGCGGAGGCGATGTTAGGAGTGGGATGGGCAACAGCTAGTAAGCTGGTGCTGCGAGACTTGTGACGCTCCTGATCTCTAAGTGTGTGTGCAAAGCTGGGCAGAGCATGCAGCGACTGGGAATCGCTGTGGGCCAGTACGGTGCTAACGGTCACATTGGCGCTGTCCTCCGAGGTGTTTTGGCGCGAGAAGTAACGAAATTCGCTGGCGGTCTGACCCAAACTGGCATAGGTCTCGGTGCAGGAGAGTTGCTTGGGTAGCAAACGCTGGCGTGGGGTCAACGAGGTGGCAGGTGGTTCAATGTCCACAGCCACATGCGGAGGAGGCGGTTGAGGCGGCAGAGGTTGAGGCTTTGCCGCCAGACCAGAGGGACCCTGGACATGCAGTCGCTGTGAAGTAAACGAAGAGAAGGGCTAATCAAAATTTACGGTTCAGTTTTTCCAACTTACCGCTTGCTGTGGCACGGGCAGCGGAAACGAGCGCACTACGTGCCTAGGAAAAATGGGACTACACTGGGCACTAATGGATTTCGCCTCCAGTATGCGCAAACGCTTGGCCAGTCGCAGACGTTCCCGCATATCCGCTTCGGCTATCACCTCGGCTCCACCAAAGCTGACCGTGCAACGGGAACTGGAATAGGATAGACTCTCCAGACTGCCACGCAACGAGGGGGTCAGGCTGTCATCAGCCAGCGTGGAGCTATGTATGCCTCCGCCACGTGTGACCACCGTGGCCGTAGCCAGCGAGGTCGAGGTATTGTCAAAGCCGGCGCTAGGAGGCACTAACTCCGATTCACCGTTGGTCGTTGTGGAATGTTTTGCTGGTTGTCTGCTCTCGTCCTCCGAGGAGCTGTGCACCAGTTCGGTCTGGGCTGGCGTATGCGTTTGGACTTGTACCAGCAGACTGTGACTGTGCCTCACCTGTTGCCTGGTGGCCGTGCCCGAGGAGTTGCTTAAAGTGCTGGCCACACTGTCATCCATTGGCTCCACCTGGGTATGCTTTAAGGAGCACGTAGCAGCCACCTGCAGGTCTTCCCCAGTTTCCAGTGCTGCAGGTGGTGTATCCTCCCTACTACCTCGTCGCGGACCAAACAGCTTGCGGGGCAATAGTAAACGACCTATGGACTTGCGCTTCTTGCGCTTGGCCTTCTTATGCTCCTCATAGTCGCGCTTTAACGCCTGCATTTTGTGCTCCACCAAGGAACTGAACACCGCCTCATAGGTTAAGGCACGCTGCAGGTCCATTAGGATGTCATTGGTGGACACAGCCTTATCCAGCTTCTTCGTGCTGGTGGTGGTCAGCAACTGTAGCGACTCTGGCCCGCCGCCCCCACTATTGCTATCGTCCGCATCCGCCATGGTGGTTGATGCGGCGGCGTTGATGATTTGTGTGCTCAAAGTGTCGTCCGTTTTTGTTTACGACTATTTGCATTATCCTCGCTGACACGTTGATCGGCTTGTCCTCGAGCTAGTTTGGTCCTTTCCACCTCGTCATGTAAATGATGCGGAGGTGGATGATGACGATGCTGGGTACATTGTCATCGGTGAATGCCGCATCGATTTTCGCATGTTCCAGTTGCCCCGGTTTCTTTGTCAATTGCCTGCCGAATGGATGCCTTTTGTGTGTGCACGATGGCTTTTAGTGGCTTCAAGTGATGGTGCTTAAAGGCAATTGGTGCACCTGTGAAATGAGCAAAAAGGGATGACAACAACAACATGAGAAGGCGAATGCTAGTTCAATTGACAGACAGTTCCCATAGCCAAGGACGCACAAAAGGCGCGCACGTCCGTTTGGAAGAGTTGGTGCGGGTGGAGGCGATAGTTTTGCTCACTTTTCAGTTTCAGATTCGCGCCTCCACCCATCCATTATTCATAAGAGCAGGCAGCTTCCTACTTGTTGCAAACACACACACACACACACATGAGGGTGTGTGACTGCGCTTACAAGTGGGAGACAGGCGGGCGTCAGTGTTGAGAAGCCAAAGGGTGGAAAATTGTTTTAAATGCCTCAATGAACCCGCGCTATGAACTCTTAAGAATCCTTCAAAATAGCTTAATAAGTGGGTCTAAATAAGCTTAAAGCATTCTATGAAAGCAGTTTATAATAAAAGTTAGATTGATATAAATTTTAAGCCGCTTGGAGAAAGAACAGCAAAAATTTATTATCCGTGTCGTCGAATTGTTTAAAAAGTTTCAATAGTAACCAACATTCTTAGAAAAATTCTTAAATATACAAAAAAATTAGCAATTTTGTGGCTGAACTGGGGAATAATGGAATCATCAAGTATTTTTAGAGCGAAGCTCTTTTACGGACGTCGACTGGGGGGTAAATCCAGAAAACGATAGTCTACGCGACAGATTTTTTGGCTACCCCTGTAGTTCAGTTGGTGTCAAGGCACTACCAAGCCTAACGACTTGATGCTTCAGAGCGCTAGTCTAGTACTTGAACTATAGTGCGCACCCATCACCACACTAACGACTGGTAATGCAGGGTAGTACCGATCGGTACGTTTTCCGGACATTCCCATACAAAAATCGATAGGCAAACACATGGCTGGTGGTTGGTTTGGGGTTCGTTAGTGCAGCACCGGTGCAGCTGAACTACAGGGACGCTTTTGACTTTGCTTTGCTTTTTACAAGACAGCCGAAGCAGCAGGTGGGTTGTGAGTGGATGGTTGGTGTTGGAGGATTACCAAAACAGTGACCAAAACAGTGACCAAAGCAGTGACCAAAACAGTGACCAAATCAGTGACCAAAACAATATCGAAACAGCGACTCATATAGTGACAAAAACTGTGAACTGAACAGTGACCATGCCTAATATAGTGACCTAAACAGTGACTAAAACAGTGACCAAAACAGTGACTAAAACAGTGACTTAAATAGTGACCAAAACAGTGACTAAAACAGTGACCAAAACAGTGACTAAAACAGTGACTAAAACTGTGACTAAAATAGTGACCAAAACAGTGACTTATATAGTAACCAAAACAGTGACCGAAACAATGACGTGTGGGTTTGTCAAAAATTGAAAATAAACTTAGTTTTGGGACCGACACACCGATGAGGTCAAAGTTCTTTGAACCCCTGTCTACTTTTGGTATACCAGCAAAGTACGTTCGACTTTGCATGATGACGTTGAGAAGCACACAAAGCTCCGTCAAAACAGGGAAGAACCTCTCCGAGTCTTTCGATACCAGAAGAGGTTTAAGGCAGGGTGACACCTAATCGTGTAACTTCTATAATCTGCTGATGGAGTATATACTGCGCCAGTGCCCAAATGCTAACAGATCAGGCACCATATTTTATAAAGATGTAATGCTACTTGCATATGCCGATGACATTGACATTATCGGCAAATTCGAACGGGCGGTAAGCTAGGCGTTTTCAGAGATTGAGAAGCAGTCAAAACTCATGGGCAAATGAGGAAAAGACGAAGTTCCTAGTCTCAGCGCGCAGGGAGCCTACGCGCCTTGGACAATCTGTTGCAATGGGAGAGCTCTATGGGGACACTGATCTAGTCAAAAGCATAAAACAACAGGTGCTGCGCCTGATTGGACTTGTTACTCGTATGGACGAAGAAGCTCCAGTAAAAAAAGTGTACAGGCGGAAGACGACCGAAACTTCGTTAGGAAAAACACGTGCTGAAAGACATTGAGGCGCTTAAACTGACCAACTGGTGCCAGCTCGCACAAGACTGAGGTGAGTGGAGTGGCAAACGGTTGTGATTGAAATATCGGGTCAAATAAGAAGAAGAAGAGTATTTTAAAACAAAATAATTTAACAAGAAAGATAGTTGGTCAAGCACGACTATAGCATACTCTGTACCTGTGAAGTGCTGCCCATCACCGTTGCGACCGGTGCAGCCCATAATTGTTTGTTTTTTCGAATATCGTTCATCCTATCTTTAAAATTCCTTCAGCGGATCGATAAAGAATCCCGAATACTAAATGTGTCCAGAAGGATCGAACCGTCTATCTATGAAACTGTGGGAGATATGACGTTTTTTTATATTGCGGGGGCGGGAGGGGGCGTGGCCAAAATTGAAAATAAACTTGATCTGCCTGCAGGTATAAGAAACATATGTTCCATACATGTCAAATCTCCATCTCTTACCATCTCTTAGATCTGTTTGTTCATACGAACAGACGGACAGACGGAAAGACGGACGGACAGACGGACTCTTTTGCACAAACTTAATATACTCTGTGTACCTCTGGTACAGAGTATAAAAAATATAAAAAAAGGTCTCAAGCGGACTTAAACCACGGCCTCCCCGTTGTAAGACAACACTCTGCGCATCGCACCACAGGCTACTTCGCTTGGTGGGTGCTTAACATTCAACTTGATTTGCTCTGTGTTCTCTTAACATTTGACTGCGTTCTTTACTCTGAGGTAAGCGAGGGCCTCATGGCCGTGATTGTAGAGACGCCGCACTTTTCGATTGGAGATTTCCCGAAGGTGCCGAGTTCAAGTCCCAGTAAGGCCAGGTAAAGTGAAGTCTAATAATTTTTACAAGTCTTGTGTTTTTAGAACAAACAGGAATTTATGGAAATGTGCTTGGGCCAAGTAGGCACGTACTTCTCCCATTCCCCCATGTCTTAAAGTTTTAATATTACTTGGATCAAATATGCGCGTACTTGTGTTGTAATATACTTGAAGTTGTAATTTACTTGAATCAAGTTTGCACGTTAATTTAATTAATTTAAGGGATGATCAGGTTGCATTTTTAAGCAAACTCAAACTTATTTTAAGTTTGAAACGTACATGAATCATGTTGAAATTTTCTTATTTTAAGTATGTTTCGTACTCATTTCTTAAGTCCGATAATACTCAAATCAAGTTTTCAAACGTACTTGATTTAAGTATGGCGAACTTGATGGTAGTTATTTAAGACTTAGTTGACTATCAAGTTCGGAAAAACAGAGTTGAAGTTTGGAATACTTGATTTTTTCTCTCTGTCTGACTGTTTTCTCACTTGTTGTACAATGTTCTCACTTCAAGAACAAATTGAGAAAGCAAAAACTTGATTTGCGTTATTAAGAACATTTTAAACTCAAGTGGGAAAAAAATTTGTTAGAGTTTGGTGCAAGCAAGGCTATAAATGGATTTCAGCTTCTGTGGAATCTCATGTAATCGGATCGGGAGATGTTCTACTGCAACGCCCTCCCGCCCATAGTCCTTCAAAGAATCAAAGATTACAAATACCTTCAGTGACGACCCATATACCCCACCTGCCTTGGTTTATTTTATAAAGAAAGAAAAATCGGACTTGTCGAACTTGTCGGGGATCGAACTCACAGATTTGCGTTTTATAAAAGCACATCTAAATGACTTATTATACTTTTCGGTGCGGTGGCTGAGTTAAGTTGAACTGTGCTCATTTCAAGAACATTTGGAACATTTGTTCTCAAAAATTTGAGAGAACATTTTGTTCTTATTTTGAGCTAAAGGCAACAGGTTTTTTCCCTCTGTGTATAAGTTACAACTCTACACAGAATTCGAAAAAATTGAAATATCCATAAGGCTTGCATATCTAATGTAAGAATGTTTAAAATATCTCCTTATACATAGTTTCATCAAGTATTAGATGCTAGCTGTTCGTTGATAATCTTGACCAGATCGCTGCTTACTGATTTGTCATCACCTGATCCAACAGGTTGCAATGTCCAGTTCCCTATTGAAGACAATTTGTTTTTTTACTTCTTGGTTGTATTAACCTTAGTTGAGACTTTCAAATATTTTGAGAATCTTTCTTATGGGCGGCAGCTGTACCAATTGCCTCGGAACATCTAATGAAAAGTTTTTTCTTTGAATAAATTTAACACCCGGTCACCCCCTCACTGCTGTTGGCGCCAGCTTTGTAGTAATTAGCCATGCAAAAGCTTCTCAAACTGCCGTTCGAATTCGGCGTTAAGCTGTAGCTCCCTTTCTCTTGTGCGAAAATTAGAAGCGCACAAGCTAAGAGATTGAGAGAAGCTCGGCTTTGGCCCTTTGGGGCTGTGTCAAGAAATTTAACATTACATTTACAAGTCTATGAGCTCCAGCAATTGCCTTTATAAGGACGAGAGGTTCCCTTATTTGAGCCACAAATTTCAGTCACATCTTTGCGCTGTAACCACAGCAATTTGCTTCCACAAAACTGCTGCCATTTCAGTTTTTTCCAAAAAGGCACAACGAATACTCGCTGTCACAGCCGCAGGAAAAACACTAGATAATTCAGAGAACGAATCCTGAATGGTCTGACTAAGGCTAAGCTGTCAGCACTGAAAAATTGAGTTGGCGCGGGAGTCGAAGCTGGCGGTGTTGCTGCTGCTGCTCAGTGTTCTTTGTGCCCTGGGCCATTGGGTTGGGTTTGGGTGAGTGCCAGCGACAGGTCTCCCACATGGCCGTGCGCTTTTTCCGTCTGCTTCTGCTGCCCCTCCATCAAATAAAAACACACACACACACACAATGGAAATGGATATTGTTTTCATTTCCGCAATCGCAGTTGGCTGTGGCATGTTCATGCATGTCGGCGACAGTTGAGATGCAAATGGTGCACACAAAAGGGTCACAACAATAGGCACAATGATTAAATGCAAAACTGTAGCATGCCCAAGGCGGTCGGTCCTAGACCTAGATCCTAGATCCCAGGCCCAGGCCCAGGCATATTTTAAATGCCATGTGGCGGTGGCTAATTAAACGATATGGCTGAGTAATAGAAAAAGTTACGCCTGTATGCATAAATTTCAGTTAACCGCATTACCAACTGCTTACCTTTCGCCTTGGCTGCACTGAGCGACAGGCGAACTAAGTAACTGTCGCCCAAAAGTAGGCAAGCAATTTAGAATTTCCCTTTTTTCGTAGTGCACCGCCGCCGCCTAAGCATCTTATCGTGGCTCCCAAAACACACAATATCCAACAAGCGAAGCGTGCAAACAATCTAGGCAATGAACAAGAGAGGGACACACACATACATACAAGCACACGCATAAATCCAAACAAAAACCACATGCCTTAACTTGAAGCCCAACCAGGGCCGCTGCCGCTACCAAGCCAAAAATAAATCATTCGAGGACATAAAGAGAAGCCAGGCAAAAATTATAACTGTTGCTGCTGTAAATGTAAATAAGAGTTAACAGCTGCAACAGCTGTTGACTGAGGCAGCAGCCAGCCAGTGTGAGAGCTCAACAGTTGTGCAGAAGCCAGAGACTCACAGGAAACGGGAGAGCGGGAGAGAGAAAGCTGCGCAGCAGCAGCAGCCACTGTTAGTGGCCAATGTTATGATGACTGCTTGTTGCTGCTCCCCTACCTTCATCTGTGTGGGTGGCTAGTTGCTTGGGTGGTTGACTCCGGACTGCTGCCAAACGGTTGACAGTTTTTCCATTAAATTTATGTGATTGTATATTTGGGTATGCCTCGAAACTGCACAAAATTTCTGTTTCGAGTGTCAATGGCAAGCATTAACAATGCTTAATTAGAGCACTACAAAGCCGTTGGCAGGGCATATCTGCATCCCATAGACATTCCAAATTAAACGCAATTGCATTTCTTGGAAAACTTAAACAGAAAAGGTAAATATTTGAGTTTAAAATTAGTTTTAGACAGGAGTCTGGCAGACTCTTGAAATTGGAACTTCACTTAATGGCTCACAAAAGTAATACCAATTTCTTAACCACTAAAATGAGACTGTTTTTGTAAGTCAAAGCTTAAAGTTAGTTAGTGAAGTCAACCCTCACAAAATATCAGCGGTGGGCTTCAAAATCTAGAGAAGGGACGCTGCAACAACAATATTTTTTTGCTTTGCCTCGCTTCCTTTCTTTTGCGTTTTAAAAGGAATAAAGGGCACAATGTATGTACCATTGGGTTGGATACAAAAATTCCACCTCCAAATGTTTACTACTTGTTGAAATATTGTATCTAAAAATTTGGTTGTATTGTTTGTTTTCGAGTTTTAAACATTTTTTTGTTATATCTTGTCATTTTTGGGCAGCTCTAAGGTATTTTTAAATGTTTTGCAAGTTCTGTTGCAAATTTTAAGAACTTTTAGTTTAATTTTCGAGTCTTCACATCGGTCCGATACCGTATCCAGCAGAACCAGTTTGGTTCAAGTCTTATGGATCAGGACCATCTAAATCTACTATCTTCCGAACCTGAACCTGAACCCGAAAAGGGCCTCCATTGATTGAAAAACGTTTAGGATCAGAAAGTTACTAGAGTCGGATTTTTGAATGTTAGCTGGAAAACAATCATTGTTTGGTAGTAGTTCGGTTGGTGGTTCATATATTGAAGATCCGTTTTTAAATTATATTCAATCATGAGTTAATCCGAATATGAGATGGGAAATAAAGCAATACTCAAGTTGTAGTATGATAATGCAAGCTACTTATCTTAACTACATTTCAAATGACGAAGTATAGAACCTTTGTGAGTTTATTTGTTGTCAGCCTCGGCCTTGCCGTTGGCTGGGTGGTTTCTCGCGCATTTGCTGAACCAAGTACTGTGTCTTGATGTCGTCGCCAGCTGACCAGTTCTCTAATGATTTAGCAAGTTTGGGTACTTCCATAAATAGCGACTTCGGAAAAAGAAAAATTTAGGCGTTACCTAACATTAATGTTACCAGGACTTCTTTGGATAGTTACTCTGGTCATGGCAATAGTTTTGCTATGCTTTCGAATGATCAAATGGACATGAACGATGATTTGCCCTCTACAGCGGCAGTTGACACAATGTCTCCAACTTTCGTAGATCCATCTACTCCTCATCTTGGCACAGACTCAACTCCTTGCCCTACCGCTCTTTCTAGGGCAAACAGAACATTTCCGACGTTAAATGTGAAGAGATCTGAACCGCGTCCACCGCGTTTCCTCATTAAGGGTGTTTTTGGATATTGGTTGATCTAATTAAGTCGGTTAGAAGGCTTACGGGTCCGTCTTCGGCAGGACAAACCGTGAAGGACGGGGACACTTACAGGATTGTTTAGAAGATATTGCGGGAGAAAGCTGTACCTTTTAGCTTATATCAACTGAAGGAAGATCGCTCTCTTAGAGTTATTGCAAAATGCCTTCACTTCTCTACTGATATAGCTGACATTAGGGCAGAGCTTACTGCTCGTGGTCATGTGCAACGCGTCCTATACAACAAAAATAAGGCCGAAGACATATCAGAGAGCAGACACACAAGGTCACCAGTAAAAAAAATTCCAAAAGAGGCAAGCGTGAGTAAAAAATGCGAGTGGCGCGAGTGTTTTCGGCACTTAAGTGCGAGACGCAAATATGCAGCGAGTAGAAATACTAGTGTATACATTTTGTTGGAGTAGTCGGGATATCCGAGTGCGAAAATATCAAGTACTTGTGCAGATCTCTGATCCCTACACTACCGAACATCTTTAGACCTCGCTGGTCCAACCAAATCTGGAATAATTCTCCTGTCTTTGGTCTCCACAATATCTGACATACCAAGATCAAATTGAATCAGTTCAGAAGCAGTTTTTGATTGTTGCCCTTCGTGATCTAAACTGGGACACCAACAAGCATTTAACTCCATACGAGCAAAGACTACGTTTAATAGACCTTCCTTTACTCAAATATCGGAGAATTTGTCATGCGGTCATATTTGTCCTCAAGCTCTTGGCGGTTGAGATTAACTCCATGGTTCTTTTAAGCCTTATTAAACTGACAGTACCACCCAGATTAACTCGCCACTATACTCCAATCCACCTCCCGCCTCGCCTAACCAACTATGCTCATCGAGACTATTTTCTCATTGTACATTTTGTGATTTTTATATTCTGTTTGACTGAACATTGTTAAGCCTTCACAATAAATAAATAAATAAATTCCGAGCTAATTTGATTATAAAATTTGGTTGAAGAAGTTCTAATTTCAAACTCAGCAACTATCAAAAATATTTGATTCCAACTAAAACTGCGTAGTTTGCACAAAATCGGATAAAGATAGGAACAATCGGTCAGGAAATAGCGTCAGCGTCCTCAGCTCTTATTAATATAATATACTTAAATCCTAGTTTCCTACTTAAAAACTAAAATTTTTCCATTTTCCATATAAACTACCGCAACACCTGGCGTATACGTATTATTGCGCATACGCCGCGTGTGCCAAACTACTTTAACCTCCTGGCCAAATAATTGTTAATAATTTCGCGAAGCAATTACCGGCTCAAAATCCAGACCATGGCAAGGTAAATGCAAATTTTGCCTGTCCCGCAGTCGAAGTTCGGAGCTGAAGTCGGGAGTTGCGCTTAAATTTAATCAACTTTATGCCAACGCTCTCAGCGGGCTATTCAATTATTGACGCCTCTTTCGCAGTTGATGCCGTCCTTCACACAGCAACAAATGCAGCGCGAAAGAGGAAAAAAAAATCAACAAAAGAGCAAGCGCCAAATAAAACATGGACATGGATGGCTTAAAACACATGACACCGAAACCGAACCAGAGCCCAGCGCAACCAAAACAGTGAAAGCCAGAAGGAAACTGTGTGTGTGTGTGTTCGTGTGTTGGTATGAGTGTTTTTTTTTTTTGCCCTGTGCACTGGAACGACCTTTGAAATTAGAGTTCTGAGATGCGCCACATAAAGTTACTGTGTGTGTGTGTGTGTGAGTGAGTGAGAGAGAGAGAGAGAGAAAGAGCAAGCTTGTAGTTTCAACACAGCACACATTCAAATGAGTCCTTGGCCGCAACGAGCTGTGGAGCAAAAAGTTCTACACGACCCCGGCCAGCGTGTCAGATAATTAGTGAAAACTGTCTGTGAAGAAACGTCTGTCGCCTGGTGCAAGGGTCCAGCAGCAGTTGGCCATGTCATGCGATGTAAAGAGAGAGAGAGAAGGGGACAGGTTCAGAACACTATGGAAATGTTAAACTTATTAAATAGAGCTCGATTCTGATACACTTGGCCAAAATTAGACTATCAAGTCAATAGAAAAATAGGTATGTAAGTGCACTTGATTTAAGTCTGCTTAAGATTATGTTGACTGCATTCCGGATACTCTCGAATAAAGTAAAATTCTTTGAAATCTCTTTAAGTTCTACAACAATTTATTTAAGTGCAACCCATGGTAAAGTTTTGCCTTTTGTCCCGATGAGCCGTCTGAAATGCAGGTTGACAGTTTTATGACACACAAAACACTCACACTCACACACACACACGTACCCACATACATTCCATTTACAAGTATTTCACAGTTGTTACAGTTACAGCTGAGCTGTCTTTGTCTCTGCTCTGGCTTTTGTTTCAGCTCATGTGCAGCTTGACAACATCTTTTGCATATCGATGAGTGGCACAACGGCATCAACACGTGTGTCTTCCCCCGTCTGTCTGAGCCTTGAACTTCTTCTTCTTCTTCTTGCAGCATAACCCAATTGAGATCGTGTGCGTTCATTGGGAATTACAGGGCAGAAACCGGTCACATGAGTTATTCTTGGTATGCAAAAGCGACGCCGCTATTGTTTGTTTACCTAGGCCCCATGTAGTATTTATAGACCTTTCACAGTCACATCAAACCGCTTGCTCTGATTTACTCTCCGTCTTCTCCCTTTGCTCCTCCTCCTCCTCCACCACCAGCAAAATCATGCGTTGATATAAACAGGAGATTTGAACTAAATATTTACACATCGCGGCAATGTTTTCATTTGGTATTTTCTTCTTTTTTTTCGACTCTTTGGCTTTTATGAATGGGGCAGCAGCACCTGCAGCAGGGGCAGCAGCAACGGCCACAACAAAAACAATTTAATGCCTTAACTTTTTCCGGTTAATTTTTCCGTTTAATTTGCCAGCTGGCCATGTCTTACACAAAAAAAAAGTATACACAATTGATACAGCAACAAAAAAATAAATAAAATAAAATATTGCGTATACGCATTAAGAAAAGGTCAGCCGAGAGAAGGAAGAGCGATGTATTGTATTTCAATATACTCTTTGTTGGTGCCGCTTCTTTTATGGAAACTTTAAGCGAGATAAGCCAAAATTGTATAGGGCTATAACAGGGCAGAAAAGTCAACAGAATTTCGTCAGAGTCAGACAAAAAAGTTGGCAATAAGTTTACCACAATCAGCCAATAAGGTTTGAGGCGGTATCAAAAATCAATGCAAAAATAAGAACTTGTTAAAAGCTACTTGCCAGCTTTCTGTATAAGTTAAGAAAACTTTCTCAGTTTCCAGTGGCAACTTCTCTGCTCACACTGCCGACCCCAGATTTAGAACTATATATTTTGTGTTTTGACACTGAAACTCAAACTATTAAGAATGCAAACCGATTCTGAACCGAATCGAACCATACCGCTGCGAGCCGCTATTTTATGCTCGCAAGAAAACGGTTCAGTTCATTTTGCGGACAAAATTGATGATGTTTACATATATGGACGTTGACGTACAATGCACAGTACGTTCAAATGGCCCATGCGACACCTAGCTGAAGCCCGTTTCGAACGAACCCCAGGCAAAATAGCAGCCCACCTCCCGCCCAGCCGACCTAGAGGCGCAGCCGCATACGAGCAACACGAAAACCTTATGAAAAATGTTAATGTTAACTACGGGCCTAATGGGCGGAACACAGGCGAAAGGTGAACGAATTAGGGAAAGAAGGAGGATAGGACGCTCGAAACTAAGATGGGAAGAACAGGTGCTGAAATACATTGAGGCGCTTAAACTGACCAACTAATGCCAGTAGGGCATTAATTGCAGCGGCCGAGACCGTCAAACGGTTGTGATTGAACTATCGCGCCGAATAAGAAGAAGAGAACGGGCCAAATGAGTTAAAATAGAGGTTTTTAAAGCAGGAAGAGAAAGTTCCAAATTGATTTAGCGGTAGAGCTTGTTGTAATCAGCACAGAGGACACGAAACGGATCATGCAAGGCATAGTTAGTAGTACAGAGATAAGGGGAGAAAGTTACGGGGCAATCTACAAGGAACATTAAGATTAATTTGGCTAACCAACTCCGATGAGTCGATTTCGCCATTAATACCAGTCTATGCAGGAAGATTACATCCAAGCATAACTTTACAGTAAAGTAAGTAAGGAAGATTAATTTAAAGTAGTCAACTAGACTGAGCCGCGTAAACGTACCTCACGGAGCTTTACCAGTTCAAACTACCGAAGAGCAAACAATAAGAATGGCTTTTGTACAGATTCTATTCGTATGCTTGATGGGTCGAATATTGCGGGACCACACACCTGATCCATACTCAAGTGTAGGACGGACAAGAGAAGTGTAAAGAATCTTGGTAGTGTAGGGATCGTCAAATTCTTTCGACCACCGCTTAATAAACCCAAGAACACTTCTGGCTTTAGCAGTTACAAGAGAGTTAAATTTAAGTTGATGGTCAAGAACTACCCCAAGATCATTTACTTCATTTAGGCACTGCAGTGTCACATTATCAAGCATGACTTCGAACTGCTAAGGCTTAGAAGATTATCTTTACACCATGAGTGAAATGGTTCCAAGTCAGCTGGCAAATATAGCACGAAATCATATCATTATAAGTTAAACAAATTTTCACATCATCGGCGTACATAAGCACCCGAGAGTGAGCCAAGACTGAAGGAAGATCATTGATAAAGATAGTAAAAAGCAGTGAACCCAAGTGACTACCTTGGGGAACTCCAGAAGTAACCTGGATGCACTTAGAATATGAATTACGATATAGAACTTTTTCTTAGTTCTAGTACTTAGGTAATCTGAAATTTAACTGAGAAGGTTAGTTGGAAAGCCGACTAAACTCAGTTTGTGAAGCAGCAGGGAGTGATTAACAGAATCAAAAGCCTTACTTAAATCAGTATACACTGTGATCACTACGCTTCACAAATCCCTGCTGGAAGGGTGAGATAATGGAACTACATAAATGATGCAGTTGAGATGTTATTATTCTCTCAAAAGCCTTAGGAATTGCAGACAACTATAATTTTCAACTTCGGACTTATTTCCTTTTTAAGGAGTGGAATAATAAGCGATTTCTTCCATAAAAAATAGGGGAAAGTTAACTTCGGCTCGGCCGAAGTTTTGTATACCCTTGCAGCTTCCATTGAGAACAAAAAAGTTTTTCTAACTAAGACTACTTTTTGGACCTTACTTTTCTATCGGATCTATACTATATAGATGTCTAATTTCGACCAAACTTGGTGAAATCTTGGAAAAGCATAATACACTGTTAATTACGAGGCGTTAATTTGGAGGCGATCCCATTTAAAACTAAAAAGTTTTTCTCACTAGAACTTCTTTTTCGACCGATCATTCATACTGCAGCTATATGCTATAGTTATCCGATTTTGATAAAACCTTGTAGAAATATGTTAAAGTATATGAAATAAGAATATGCCAATAAAAAGGACGTTTTCATTAAAAACAAAAAAGTTTTTCTCACTAGAACTAGTTTTTCGACCGATCGTTCCTATGGGAGCTATATGCTATAGTCATCCGATTTCGACCCAACTTTGTAGAATTGTGTAAAAGTATATAAAATAAGTGTATGCCAATGATAAGGACGTTTTCATTAAAAACAAAAAAGTTTTTCTCACTAGAACTAGTTTTTCGACCGATCGTTCCTATGGGAGCTATATGTTATAGTCATCCGATTTCGACCCAACTTTGTAGAATTGTGTAAAAGTATATAAAATAAGTGTATGCCAATGATAAGGACGTTTTCATTAAAAACAAAAAAGTTTTTCTCACTAGAACTAGTTTTTCGACCGATCGTTCATATGGCAGCTATATGCTATAGTCATCCGATTTCGACCAAACTTAGTGAAATCATGGGAAAGGATAGTAAACTACGAAATACGTACTTTGGAGGCGTTTCCATTAAAAACAAAAAAGTTTTTCTCACTAAAACTAGTGTTTTGACCGATCGTTCCTATGGCAGCTATATGCTATAGTCATCCGATCCGGCCGGTTCCGACAAATGTGCAGCGTATATGTACCAGAAGACATCGTGCAAAGTTTGGTGAGGATAGCTTTAAAACTGACGGAGGAGATAGCATAGAAACAGACAGACGGACAGACGGACAAGGCTAAATCAACTCAGCTCGTCATGCTGATCAAGAATATATATACTTTATGTGGTCGGAGATGCTTCCTTTAATGCGTTACAAACATCCGCACAATTTTATAATACCCTTTGCAAGGGTATAAAAAGGGAAGCGGATGACTCCAAAGACTGTTCGAATAATTTATGAATAGGCTTACAAAGTGCATCCGCACAGAACCTAGGTACACAGCCAGGCACTCGATCAGTGCCCGGTGCACACACGGGTTTGACAGAGTTAAGATCGCAAAGGAGCGAGCTTTCAGTGATCACGGGGCTAAAAATGAAATTAGACATATTCAACCGATAAGGGTATGGTTGGCTCTCACAGTACCTAGAAGACGAGTAGGTTGACTTAAAAAAACTCCGCAAACAGAGTGGCATGTACTCAGGCTTACTCAGGCAGAGCTTTTCACCACACTTGGGTCTAAGACAGGGGCCGGAAAAAAAACACAATCACATTTAGGCTTTTTAGTATTCGGGATTCTTTATCGATCCGCTGAAGGAATTTTAAAGATCGGATGAACGATATTCGAGTTAAAAGGAAAACAAACAATTATGGGCAGCACCTGTCGCAACGGTGATGGGCAGCACTTCACAGGTACAGAGTTAGTTATAGACGGGCTTGACCGACTATCTTTCTTGTTTTATGTCTAATTTATGTTGAACCGAACCGAAATCTCGGGTTCGGAACAGGCTTAGATTCAATTATTTTATCACACTTGGTTCGGTTTAAAGTTCGGTTCACAGTGTCAGAGTTTCGGGTTCAAACTGGTTCGGTTCAAAACCGGTTTGCAGCACTGATTTTTAGGGATACAAACTGTTTTTGAACCGAACCAAACCATAAACGAACCACTAATTCCAGCTGACTTTCTTTTGGAATTTCTTTTTATTCTTTTTTATCTGATTTTCTGTTTAATTATCGAAAGATCGAATTGATCCTTAGCGGTTTCGGTTTGATGTAGCATTTAAGGATGCTTTGCCATTAATTTTTCAACATGTGACATCAGTCTGCATTCATTTCCTGGAAGCAACTCGCTCATATTGTTAAGCTTGCTTTCAACCTTTACTCTGTTTCTGTTTCTGCCTATTTGTAAGGCTTAGAGCTTTTAAAACTGTTCACCACTTCGAGCCTCTGTTAGGATTACCTTGAAAAAGGGTTCCAAGAAAAAATACCAAACTTCAATCCAATCGAAGTTAGTTTCGCTTTCTTCTATCGCGTGCTATTTATACATTTCGGTTTTGGCTAAGGTAAGTAAATTTCGATTAAGCGGAATTTTGATATAAATGTCAGATTGGATAAGTCATTTGAGCACTGAAATGGAAAGGCAGTGCTCTACCTAATTACCAATATGTTCTATTGTATACAATCAGGACTAATTCTGCTGAGTAATGCCAACTAATATCGATTCGAAGGGCACACACACACACATTTTGGCCACAATCTGTGGCCACTGCTCAATCAAATGAATGAAAATGCAATTTCTGCGTTTCATTTTCGTCTCAAAAGTGCGAGATGAGTGGCGCTTTATGCATATGCGAGAGTATATCCATCTTAGGCGATGTGTGAAGCCGACATAAGTCATATGTGCAGGGCAAAAGAGGAAAAAAAAAGTGGAAAAAGCCAGCAGGCAGGCAGCAGCAATGGGAAAACAGCTTATCCTTGAGATATAAACTGACATTTAAGCAACTCAGGCGTATGCATAGCACTCGCACACACACACACACACACACACACATGCACATAGAAAAGCTAACACAAACACAGGCGGCAACCTTGCACAGCACCAAAAAGAATTTCTACCCCGTCCCCCCTCATTGCAGTCAATTGCATTGACTAGAAGGGGAATTGTGTGGCTAGAAACATGACGCCTCATTTTAGATTGCAGTTTATTTGTTTTTTTTTTACACAGATTAGCGACACTCTTAGGGAAATCAGCAGTAACAAAGCGGCATGGCACAAAAAAGTGTTGAGCAATTGAATTAAATTGCATTTAGTTGGCAGACACGTGTTTTTTTATTGAAATTAAATTGTTTGTGTTAAGTTTCACTGCAGCAGAATGGTTGACATTGACTAACGTGCGACGTGTTGACGACACACACACACACACACAGGCGTACATTTTGTGGTTTTTGTCCGCCGCCTGTGTGTGTTGTGTGTCCGGGTCTGTCATGGCAGATATGAAGTATTTGTCCGCTGCGTTTGTTGGCATTTCCTTTTCCATTTTTTTTTTTGTGTTTTTGCCACATTTTGTGTTCTGTATGCAAACTGGCGGATATTAACACTTTGTCAAGCCGTTTGCATAGAGCTTGGAAGTTTGGGAATTCATTTTCGTCTCAACGGGAATTGAGAAGTCTTTGAGGCCAAAATGTTATTCTAAACCGAATCTGTTTCCAAATTATTCATTCTTTCCCACATCAATTTAAATTCAATTTCTATTCCATTTAAATTCAATTCCCTGAGCAGACCATTGCATTCGCAAATCGTTGGCCAGTAGCTTTTCACCGGCTTAAACAATTAGTGTCCATTCTCTGGCCCGTTGTTTAGACATTAATACCTATTATCTGGATGTGAGAAGTACATTAACATTTAATGCGGCATGTAAAATCATAGCTAAGCAATTTTTGATTGCTTATTTGATGGCTGCTCGTTTCGCTCTCTTGGATACATTTAGCTGGCTGCTTAGAGCGCAGAGTCGGCAGCCACAGGGTCGTAATGAGCCGGATGAACTTGTTGCAACGATAAAAAGCTATAAATTACCCATGACTGTGTGGGTGGGTGGGTGTGCGTGTGTGTGAGCAGTCTAATTAATAGCCCAACGGAAGGCAGGCCCCTAAATACTAGCAATTAAATTGCACTAAAAATGCGTGTACGAGGCGAGAAACTTTATCAAGGCAACAGCTGAGGCTGCTGCTGCTGCCGGTGCCGCTGTTTCTGCCAAGTCAACTTTTTTAGGCACCATTAAAATTACAAGTGTTGGAGCATTATTCACAACTTTTGCCCGTTTCTGATGCCTGGGCCAAGGTCTGCTGGCCAGTCCCGTTGCCGAGTCAGCCGGGCCAATTGTGTAATGCATATTTGATTTGTATTTATTGTATGTTCTTTTGCTTGCGCAAATCGATTGTCATTTGAGTGCTGGCCCCTTCTGGCTCTTACCTCTCCCCGCCACTCGTTGGACCGGAAAGCGCGAACAAATGTGGCGCCATTACCAACACCAAACTTTAAACAACAACAACAATGGGAAAATACATAATGAAGAAAGAAAATAAAATGAGGGCATGCCACGATTGGGTTTATACAAATGTTTTTTTTTTGAACCCATAGTTTATATACCCTTGCAAATTCTAAACAAATGTTCTCCTCCATTTTTAGAATAGTAAAACGAATTCAATTAACACACGATGTTTACCATACGTTGGTATTAGTATTGGGAATTGACGAATGCCAAAGAAATCAATTAAGAAAGTCGGTTAAGCCCGACTATAATATGCTTTGCTCCTCCCACAGTTTGATTTAAGTTGTGTGAAGTGCTGCCCATCGCCGTAGCGACCGATGCTGCCAATCATAATTGTTTGATTTCCCTATAACTCGACTATCGTTCATCTGATCGATAAATAATCCTGAATACCAAATATGTCCAGAAAGACCGAACCTTATATCTCTAAAACTGTGGGAGAAATGACGTTTTTTCTAATTTGCGGGGGCGGGAGGGGGCGTGGCTTGATCTGCCTGCAATTGTAAGAAGCATATGTCCCATACATGTCAAACCTCTATCTCTTACCATCTCTGAGATATGTGCTTTAATACAGACAGAAAGAAGGACGGATCTATCTTTAATAGACTTCATGCAAGCACTGCTATGAGTTATTGGGAATTGCAAGGCAGCTTAAGTGTAAAAATTGACTCAAAAAAAACCAACGCTAAGTTGTCAGACGCCTTTGCGTACGTAAGTCCACCCATTTCGCCTTACTGTATTGGTAAGAAAGGTTTTCTTGCTCTCGGTTTCTTTTCGCTCTTTCGCTTTGACATTGGAATTCCGTATTTACTGCAATCTCTAGTCAGGTTCTTTTCGGATTGATACAAGAATCTTAAGATTGTTTCAAGCCTTTCGAACTTGTATCAGGTATCATCTAGTACAACTCGAACAAGAAATTACAATTCGAATGTCAACCTTTTTATACCCTTGCAGAGGGTACTATAAAATTGTCCGGATGTTTCTAACGCATAAAAGGAAGCATCTCCGACCACATAAAGTATATATATATTCTTGATCAGCATGACGAGCTGAGTTGATTTAGCCCTGTCCGTGTGTCCGTCTGTTTCTATGATTTCTCCTCCGTCAGTTTTTAAGCTATCCTCACCAAACTTTGCACGAAGTCTTTTGGCGCAAGTACACTGCACATTTGTCGGAACCGGCAGGATCGGATTACTATAGCGTATAGCTGTCATAAGAACAATCGGTCGAAAAACTAGTATTAGTAAGAAAATCTTTGTTTGTTTTCAATTAAAACGCCTCCAAACTTCGTATTTCTTAGTTTACTATGCTTATCCAATGTTGTTTGGCTTTCATTTTTTTTTCTAAATAAAAAACGTATATTCTGTTTTTATACTCTATTCCCATTGAAAATGGGAAAAGGGGGATCATGAAGTTGTGCAAAAGTATGTAACAGGTAGAAGGAAGCATTTGCGACCGTATAAAGTATATATATTCTTGATCAGCATCAACAGCCGAGTCGATTTAGCCCTGTCCGTCTGTCCGTCTTCTGTCCGTGTCCTGTATGAACGCGTGTTTCTCAGAGACTATAAGAGCTAGAGCCACAAATTTTTGCATGTAGATAGGTGTATACCCGATTCAAAACGAGTTTGTTTCAGATTTGGAAAATTCCTTCCCTTCCCCCTTTTAAGCGCAAAAAACTGTCAGAGCCACAATTTTTAAGATAGACCTTCCAAACTTTACAAATATCAAGTAAGGCCCAATATCTATCTATTCTGAAAAGATCGGACAATAAGACACCGAAGTTAAATACCAATCAATTTTGCTTGTGGGAGAGAGGGGGTCTTGCATTGTCAGCTATGCGCGCGGCCGGTTGCCATGCGTTTGTGTGTATGTTGGAGTGTGTGAAACACAAGAAGTCAAGGGAACAGGGTATTTTGTATTCGGGGCACTCGACTACAGCTCCCTTACTTGTTTGATTATGTTTATTTGAACCGTTAGAATTTTATTGGTCATTTCGAGAAGATGATATCGGCCGTTACAATTGTTACTCTTTTTATGGCATTTTTCATCGCTTCGGCAAGAACTTCGGGCTGCAGATTCTCGCACTCGTGTCGAATGTTGTCCTTGAGGGCTTCCAAGGTCTCGGGCTTGGTTACGTAAACACGGGATTTCAATAAACCCCACAAAAAAGTCTGGAACGGTTAAATCGGGCGGAAATGAGGTGGAAATGAGCCTCATCGCTCATTATGATTTTGGTCGAAAAATCGATTATTCACGATTATTCCGAGTTCTTGGGGAGTATATCGATCCATGGCTTGTTCACTTGTATTCTACATCTGTCTAGTCCACAAATGTCAAAACAGATCTGACTTTGGCGGCTATTTGCAAAAATAAGAGCATCTTCCAATAGGGTGACTTCTTTTGACCCACCTTGTACCATTAGTACCTTTCAAATTTGGTGGGTCGCGTTGGAATCAAAAAAAATATTGTTGAAAAATGGTTCACTGTGTTATGGGGTGTGGATTCAATACGTAATTCTGAACGGTTTTCTGGATTTTTATACCCTTGCAGAGGGTATTTTAAAATTGTCCGGATGTTTGTAACGCATAGAAGGAAGCATCTCCGACCACATAAAGTATATATATATTCTTGATCAGCATGACGAGCTGAGTTGATTTAGCCCTGTCCGTCCGTCTGTCCGTCTGTTTCTATGCTATCTCCTCCGTCAGTTTTAAAGCTATCCTCACCAAACTTTGCACGAAGTCTTTTGGTATAAATACGCTGCAAATTTGTCGGAACGGGCCGGATCGGATTACTATAGCATATAGCTGCCATAGGAACGATCGTTCAAAAAACTAGTTCTAGTGAGAAAAACTTTTTTGTTTTTAATGAAAACGTCCTTATCATTGGCATACACTTATTTCAAAAATTTTTACACAATTCTACAAAGTTTGGTCGAAATCGGAGGACCATACCATATAGCTCCCATAGGACCGATAGGTCGAAAAACTAGTTCGAGTGAGGAAAACTTTTTTGTTTTTAGTGAAAACGTCATTTTTATTGGCATATTATTTTATACACTTTAACACATTTCTACAAAGTTTTATCAAAATCGGATAACTATAGCATATAGCAGCAGTATGAATAAAGTATATAACCCTTAAATGGATCGGGTTATTCGTTAGTACATGGTAAAATGTGTCGATACTAAATGGGAAAGGATAAGAGCTGTTCGTTTAACAATTTAATTGGCCCAAAAATTTGCAAAGTTTGGTAAAAAAGTTTTAAACTTTGCGCAGCACTTGGTGCGTTTGCAGACAAAATTTAAGTCGAATGGTATAAAATGTATTCAATTTTAAAGGCTTCCTTTCCCAGTCAAATTAAATTCTTTACAAATGTCCTTTTATTTAAATTTGGGTGTTTTTTTTTTTGCTTGCAAACTTACTTTGTCACTTTTTCAATGGAATGATGAATGGTGAATCGTTAAACGCTGCTTGGTTTCGTTTAATTGGAATTTCCATGCTGAATTTTTGCTGTTGTTATTGTGGTCCGTGGCGTTGTGGTTAATATGCAAATATTTATATAAATTGTGGTTACAATTTATTATTTGTAATTTATGTGTCAATTTGTTGTTTCTAAAATGGAATGCAGCAGTAAGTATGCTTCGAATTTTTATACCAGGCTGCAATTACACAAAATATTTCGTTTTTCGCAATGCAGCGAACGAGGACACACACTTCCGTAGAGGTAATTTGTAGCACTTCGGGCAATTAAGCCGAAAGTGAGGGAGCAGTGGCCAAGGGGGGAGGGCAATTATTTATGAGCCTGACCTTAAAGCACATTTTGCATGGCAGAGGTATTTTCTATGATTTATTGACCGGTGGCCTCATCAATTAGGCAGCATAAATGTGCATAACAAAATATGAACTGAGTGCAAAATATTTTGAAGGGAATAAAAATCAGATGCATTTAGCTGGGGAAATTAGCCTCGGGTTCAGGAGATTACGAGAGGTATTTATGTGACATATGTCGCGGCATATATCAACGATTAAGCACTGAGATTTATATTATTTATGTGGCTCAAACAACATGCTGTTGTTCTATGTATCTACAACTTACGTACAAACATATGCCGCACTGGCATACACAAAAACTGTTTTATATATTGGCGCAGTGTTCGGTCAGGCGCACACAAAAGTTTTCGGCAAGCTGCCTATGCGGAGTTTCAAAATGAATTTCCATTGAAACGCCCATAATGCCAAATTAAGGAACCAACAACAACAACAACAAAAAAGGGATTGCCAAATCCAGCATAAAGTTTAGTTGGCAGAAAATGAGACGTCAGTCATGTCACAGGCAGCCGCATTTGCCTCAACATCATCAACAAAAGTTTGGTTTCAAGTTGGTTACTCATACGACACGTTGGCTTCAATCCAGCCAGACCAGAGACAACCATGTGTCATCTTCAGTTATGGTAACTAACTTTTATTTTTGCGGAAAGTGGCTTTCGTTTATGATGTTGCACATATGTGAAATGATTTAGGGCTCTTTTCAGCAGAAATATAAAAAGAAACAAAGAGACAAAAAAAAAAAAGAGCCAGAAGTCGAATATCAAAGGGCGAGTGCGAGGGTATATGTATTGCGGTTGTCAGAATAATTCGACAGAAAAGGGTCTGCGATACAAATTTTCATCGCACAAATAGTTTATTCTTTAAATGAATACACAATGGCATTGCTTTAAATATTCAGACCTCTTACCACCTTCCATTTATTTCGTAAAGTAAACGATTGTCAGTCAAATTGATTTCAATTTGTTTTGTTCCATTTAATGGTTGTTTAACTATAATGGAATTATGTTTATTTGTATAATCATCACTTCTTTCTTTCAGCTTCAGATTATATTCAGCTAAAACAACTCTTGTAGGATTTTCCAAAAAAAAATACTTGAATGCTGTTAACATTCAAAAAAGTTTCTCTCACAAAGACCCATTTTTCGACCGATCGTTCCCACGGCAGCTACCAGAAATAGTCATCCGATCCGAGCCAGCAGTAAAAAGAAGACTATGTGGAAGATTTCAGCTCGATAGCTTTAAAACTGAGAGACTAGTTTCCCAAGAAACAGGCAGACGGTCAGACGGATGGACAAATCTTAATCGACTCACCATGATGCTGATCATGAATATATGTACTTAATGTGGTCAGATATTTTAAGACGTCAGGTTTTGGGAGTTTTATTGTATTCCCTAAGACCCGACTTTCGGTTAAATGAAGATTTCTATAGAACCTAAGCAATGCCGGATCGATAAAGTTTTTAGGCATGGTCTATGATTCCGCACATTACTATTCTGCAATAACCCACCAACCTTTTGATATACCTGTCATCAGAAATTATTTCTTTTAATAAGTTGCTAACTTATTTGTGTGAGTTTTCGCTTTCCCTATGGGAAGATATAATATCTATATTCTTTCGTACTTCTTCGATATTAAGCTTTCGTAACATATCTTACATATCTTTACAACCTGTCTTTAAAACAGTCTTGTCTTCCACTGATTTGGAACGAATCATATATTATCCCACTTCACAAAAAAGGGTCTAGATCGGATGTTGAGAATTATCGAGGCATTGCTAAACTTTCTGCCATTCCAAAATTGTTCGAGAAGCTGATTACCTTGCAGTTGCAGCAACCTCATATCTCCTTCGCAGCATGGCTTTGTTTCATCACTGATAAATCGTAGTTTTCAGTCCGGCTCTCAAACCGATGTTGTCTTTACTGATTTTAGTAAGGCCTTCGATTCTGTTAATCATGCTCTTCTTATCCACAAACTGTCGCTATACGGCTTCCCTCCTAACTTATTATATTGGATCTCGTCGTACTTATTTAATCGAACTCAACAAGTGATGTTTAATAATGTTCTGTCAACAGTTGTGAACGTAACTTCAGGTGTCCCTCAGGGTAGTCATCTAGGCCCGTTGCTTTTTGTACTTTTTGTAAACGACCTCCCTCAAGTTATATCGCTCTCAACCGTATTTATGTAAGCAGATGACGTTAAAATCTGTCTTCCATACTCGGAGTGGTTCTTGCATACTCACCTACAGTTAGACCTAAACAACCTTCAGAATTGGTGTTTAAATAACCTTCTTTTCCTTAACCATTCTAAATGCCAAATGATGACTTTTTACCGTAGCTCTCCCCATATTGTCTCATATTCAATAGGAAATCAAGTCTTAGACCGAATATCTCATGTAAAGGATCTTGGTGCACTGTTTGACCAGAAATTGTGTTTTAACACTCACATCGCCGCCACAGTAAATAAAGCCAAAGGAGTATTGGCATTTATTAAGCGCTGGTCTAAAGAGTTTGACGACCCCTTCACAACGAAAACTTTGTACATATCCTTAGTACGACCTATTTTGGAATACTGCTCTAGTGTATAGGGCCCTCAGTACAAAGAACAGCAATCGCTTATCGAGTCCGTTCAGAAACAATTTTTAATTTTCGCTCTTCACAATCTGAATTGGGACTCTAGCAGGCTTTTACCTTCATATCGATCAAGGTTAAAATTAGTCGATCTTCAATCTTTGCATCACCGCAGAATATGCAATGGTGTCCTATTTGTACACAAGCTTCTTCTCGGATTGGTTGATTCTCAAGCGCTTCTCTCTTCAATAAACTTAACAGTTCCCTCGAGGTTTACTCACACATTTCGGCCACTACGCTTGTCAGTCTGCAGGTCCAACTACGCCCTACATGAACCTTTTCGGGTCTTATGCTCTAATTATAATTCCCTGCACTTCATTTTTTCATTTGAAACGTCACTTATGTGTATATTAAATGAAATTTACCATCACCTGGAATCATCCAACTTGTAATCCAATTACTTTTCGTATGATGTTTATATAAATTTAGCCTAAGTTAGCAGATCATTGTTAACCAAATAAATAAATAAAGTAAGGAGCACGGTGTGGCCGGGTGCCTCAGCCGCTAGTGTGCGCGACCGCTGTGCAAGAGGTCGTGGGTTCGATCCCCACTAAGAACATCTAATGAAAAGTTTTTTCTTTGAATAAACTTTACACCCGGTCACCCCTATCTGCTGTTGGCGCCAGCTTTGTAGTAATTAGCAATGCAAAAGCTTCTCAAACTGCCGTTCGGATTCGGCTTTAAACTGTAGGTCCCTTTCTCTTGGTCGAAAACTAGAAGCGCACAAGCCAAGAGATTGAGAGAAGCTCGGCTTTTGCCCTTTAGGGCTGTGTCAAGCCATTTTGCAAGGAGCACGGTACGCATACCTATTCTATCAATCAATACAATCCAAACGAGTATTGCACTGTTTGCGAAGCAAAATCCTATAACTTATGAACAAAGCCTGAATATTTGGGACATTTGTATAAAACTAGATGGCCAGACGAACTTCTATGAATGTAGTAATTCCTTTTAGCTGGTGGTAGTTGGAATGAATGCAGAGTACCAACGATTTTATTCCGAATTACACAAAATTTAAGTCATCAACATCTTCATTCTTAGCCGCTAAAATAGCTCGCTCACTTAACCATTCGTTATTTTTCTGGTTATCAATGATGTTAGGGAATACTTTGTTGATGAGCTCGCATTTCGATTGGCAAAAATTCGGATAAAATGAAACCAAGCCGCTCGATTTGTCGGCAGGAACATGGCCTTTACCGATAGACAACAATTGCTTGGAGAAATCTTAAGCAAACGGATTGTTTAGTAATACAACTTTCATATTTGCTGTCATCTGAATTTTCTTTTAACGGCTGAAGTCGATCTTGGAATGACTGTCAGTGCTTGACGGAAATCGCAAGACAGTAAAATCATTGATCCTCCAAAACATCTCGAGCTATTGCGCAGAGTGCTTCCAATGCGCGATTGTGCGCCATTGTGCACTCGTCCCAAATGATGATTTTAGACGCTACTAAAAAATTGGCCATTGCGGAGTGTTTCGCAATGTTTTATGTCAGTCGTTCAACAGCTTGAAGGTATGAGCTGTATAAGCTGTAAGGCATCCTTCTAGCAATGTGGCCTCTATTCCAGAACAAGCAACTGCAACCGCAATGCAGGATTGAAAAGGGACTCCCAAAGCATCACCTCGAATAAACGTCTCGGAGCGCTCTGAAGTAGGAGTTAAAAGGTACTCACAAAGCAGCAAATAAGCGTTACTTTAATATTTTACAATGTTTTCGAACCCAACGGATCAGACTTTATTTTACTACAAATAGTATGTCCCACCAAGCTTTATAGTTTTTCAAACTTCTTCAGCGTCAAAAGTACAAAAAAAAATACTTTCTGAACAGATTTAAGGACATTTCAAAATGTTAGACTTCGTCGTAATTAGAACACATTGGCGATCCTAAAACAGAAATGAGTTTTTGGACATTTTTTTAAACTAATCGTTGTTTCGGAAATCTTGTCACAGATCCAAAGGAGGTACTAGACAAATGGAGAAACTATTTCTCTAACCTGCTGGGAGGCGATGCTGAACACAATGACGCCTCTGGAGAAGTAGTGGAACCACCAATCGATGATATAGAAATAGGTGCATGCACCAACTCCTATGCAGAATTTGGTCCGAAGAGAGTATGCCCGAAGATTGGAGTCTAAGTGTTCTCTGCCCAATACTTAAAAAAGGAGACCCTGCAATATGCGCCAATTACCGCGGGATCAGTCTCCTACCCATTGCATATAAGGTTCTGTCATGTATCTTATGTGAACGTCTAAGGCCGAGAATGAGCGAACTGATCGAACCTTATCAGTGTGGCTTTAGACCTGGTAAATCCACCATAGACCAAATATGCACATTGAGACAAATACTGGAGAAAACCCATGCGACGAAAATCAACTCCTACCATCTTTTTGTTGATTATAAAGCCGCTTTTGACACACCGATAAGGTCAAAGTTCTTCGAAGCCCTGTATACTTTTGGTATACCAGCAAAGTACGTTCGACTTTGCATGATGACGTTGAGAAGCACACAAAGTTCCGTCAAAATAGGAAAGAGCCTCTCTGAGCCTTTCGATACCAGAAGAGGTTTAAGGCAGGGTGACACCTTTTCGTGTAACTTCTTTAATCTGCTGATGGAGTACATACTGCGCCAGTGCCCAAATGCTAACAGATCGGGCACCATCTTTTATAAAGATGTAATGCTACTTGCATATGCCGATGACATTGACATTATCGGCATATCCGAACGGGCGGTAAGCAAGGTGTTTTCAGAGATTGAGAAGCAGTCAAAACGCATGGGCTTGGCGGTAAATGAGGAAAAGACGAAGTTCCTAGTCTCAGCGCGCAGTGAGCCTACGCGTCTTAGACAATCTGTTGCAATGGGAGAGTACAACTTTAACGTTGTAAAGGACTTTGTCTACCTCGGAACGATGACCACCAGCGACAACAACATCAGTCTGGAGATCCGAAGATGAATAACTCTTGCAAACCGATGTTACTACGGGCTTACTAAGGAGTTCAAGAGCAGAGCCCTCTCTCGGAAAACAAAACTTGCGCTATACAAGTCGCTTATCATCCCAGTCCTGCTATACGGCGCAGAAGCATGGACAATGCCATCAACGGATGAGGCGGCAATTGGCATGTTCGAGAGAAAAGTCCTTCGGAGGATTTATGGACCTCTAAACGTTGGCGGCGAATTTCGCATCCGAATGAATCACGAACTGTATGAGCTCTATGGGGACACTGACCTAGTCAAGCGCATAAAACAACAGCGGCTGCGCTGGCTTGAACATGTTACTCGTATGGATGAAGAAGCTCCAGTAAAAAAAGTGTACAGGCGGAAGGCGAACGAATTAGGGAAAGCAGGAGCTGTAGGACGACCGAAACTTAGTTGGGAAAAACAGGTGCTGGAAGACATAAAGGCGCTTAAACTGAACAACTGGTGCCAGCTCGCACATGACAGAGGCTAGTGGCGGGCATTAATAGCAGCGGCCGAGACCGTCAAACGGTTGTGATAGAAATATCGGGCCAAATAAGAAGAAGAAGAATCGTTATTTCAAGAGTCCCTGAAAATATAGTGATGTTAAGGATGGGCTTTAAGGTTTGAGATTTGACCGATTTTCGGCATTTAAGAACATAAATTGCTTTGCGAGTTTGAGGGAAGATCGGGATTACTTGCGAAAACGGAAACTGGCCTTCATTAACTTTATAATAAATTAAGACTGAACCGCTGAAACGAACCGAAACCGCTGTTCAGTTGGCTTCAAAAACCATGTAATAAACCGAACCGTTGGTTCAAAAACCACTGAACCGAACCAGTCCTCATTTCCAATCGGTTTGCATCCCTGGTAAAAACTCTAAGTAGGAGACTAGTTCCAAAAATTTCAGACCTGACGTTCGATTAAAACATCGTAAGATAATGTTGAATGGTTTTTGGCATTTGCAACATCAAATATTCTCTCTGCGACTAACTTGTTTTTGACATTTCATGACATAAGCAGCATGATGTGAAAATGTTTTAATCACTCACAAGTTGGTTGGTGTTTCGGCTTGGGCATTGACAGACAATTAGAAGTGAATCAAATGTAATTATTCCCAATATTTCATAAACCGTACTTGCCAGCTAATTATAAAAAAGGTCCATTTGGGTCGGTCGCATTTGTGCTTAGCATGGCAAAAAAAAAAAAAACTGTAAGCCAACTTTAAATAGGGTAAATGGGGGCAGATATTTCAATTTGTGGGCATCAATTGTGGTCAAAATTTGGACATACTTCAAGGCAGCCACCGCAACAGCTTCAACTTGTTGACGTTGGCCACCCCCAAGAAAAAAAGAGAATCAGCAGGCCTAAGGATTCAACAAATTGTTGGATTTCGTACATACATACGTATGTATGTACATAAAAGCTGGTGGGTGGGCCAACTGTATGTGTGTGTGTGTGTGTGTAACATCCGAAAAAAGTAAGAAAGAAAGAAAGAAAAGCCAACCGGAACGAATTCTGAGGCAGCAGCACTTCATGGACTCCAAAAACTCAGCCGAGTGGCAGGCATTTCTTAAGATTCATTTCACTTCACTTCACTTGATTATTATTTTATGGGCACAAATTGATGTTTTATGAATTTTTTTGTTTTTAATTATTTTGAAGTTTTATTAAAACTTTCACTGTTTTTCTTTTAATTGTTGAATTTAACTTTTGATTTGTTCCGACGATGCGCACAGTGTGAAATCTCGCCTAGCACTGAAATGTGTGCGTGTGTTTTTTTTGGCTCCCTGCTGCGTTCTGTTAAGCTTAACAGTTCGCTGTTAGCAATTGAAATGCGGCTAATAGGTCAGTGTTAACTGAAGATTTTTACAATCTGGCTAGCCTTTAGTACTGTTATTTATGGCTGTTGCATATTTGCCAGACTCCAGCATGTGTTTTCCATCACCAGGTTGTTGTGGGTTCAAGTGTATACAAGTGTGAGAGCGAGCGTGTGAGAGAGAGAGAGGGGTGGGGGCTAGCATTTTATGGCAGATTTGTCAAGCAGAAGTAAATAGTTTCCTGGCCAGGCCACATGTGTGGGCAAGTTTAAAAAAAAAATTCAAGCCAAGTCAGCAACAGTCGAAAAAGAAATGTGCTAAAAATGGCCGCCCAGCCCTCCCTTCCTTCCTCCTTCGACCACCACCACCTTAGGCCGCAGACGTGCGCATTCAAGACGCGTCGCGGCGTGCGTAAAACGCACACCAGCACACACTCACACACACACACTCAGGCTCGCTGGGCTAATGGCGGCTGGGCGGGCGGGCAGTCGGTTGCTGTGCTTCTGCTGCTAACACGACCATCCAGGGAATACATCTGTCTGTCTGTATGTACTATATGTACGTATGTACATATAATGTGTTTTCTTTCCCAAACACGCGCCTTTTCATTTACATTTTTCCCAGTACACTTGCTGCACTCATTATCCTCTCTTAACACTAATCGGCATTTTGCTCTTCACTCCCTTCCTGGGCCTTACTTTTTGTTGTATTTCATTTGTTGCTCTTTCGCATATTTATTGTATTGTTTTCATTATTTTTTCTTATTTTTTTTTTGGTACATTCAAATATATTATTAACCGAGGCAATTCACGAGTTCATGACGCGTGGACGCTGCGTAGAGTTGGAGTGCACGGCATTAACTGAATCTGAATCTGCTGATGCCGCCGCTGGCGTTGCTGAGCGGGCAACAAAGAGAGAGCTGTGAAGAGCCTTGAAATGAGTCCCAACAGTGGCTTAACATTGTGTTTAACAGAGCTCTTGTACCGCAAAACTTGGCCAATAGGTCAGTTACACTGCAGTAGTAGCCAAAGTGGCAACTGCCGCAGCGCTTTATAAATTTCACTGTTAAAAATTCATTTTCATTAACACGAACACTGAGCGAAAAGCGGTGGACTTTCTTAGATTAAGTATGTATAAAATCTGAATTTTTCTGTGGCCAAAAGTGAAAAGTACGTGAGGTAAAATACTGTTAAAATCATTTAAAAATACAACAGAACTGGTCAGCCCATAGTAACAGGGAGCCATATTTTTTGACAAAGGTAAAGTCGAAAAATGAAGCCACAATGTTGAATCTTGGTGAATTTGATAACAACAACCATAATAACATTTCGGAAAAGTTTTTAACCGATCCGCCCACGCCCAAATGATCCCACATTGCGGATGCGTAATATTTTAATATTTTGTTTATTGTTAATTGGTTATTTTTTGCATTACATTCCTGTTTGTTTCTAAGCTTTGCATTTTGATTTGTCTAAAAATCCTATTATAAGTCTCGTCTCTTTATAAAAAAAGACCAACGGCAACACTGCGTATGAGTAATATCCAAAACTTTGAAGCCTCGTCGCGCCCATTAAAAACGTAACTTTTACAACTTTTTACATGTTTTTTCTCGCTTAATGTACACTACACTAAACCAAAAATTAAGCCTTTTGGGATCAACTCAATCCAAAGCGTTGATATTAGTGGGTTGATCCCGGAATGGCTTAAATTGGTCGGGTTCAATATCAATATCATCGGCATATGCGAGTAGCATTTTATCTCTGGTAAAGATGGTGCCCGTTCTGTTAGCATTTGGGCACTGGCGCAGTATGTACTCCATCAGCAGATTAAAGAAGTCGCACGATAAGGTATCACCCTGCCTAAAACCTCTTTTGGTATCGAAAGGCTCGGAGCGGTCTTTACCTATTTTGACGGAGCTTTGTGTGCTTCTCAACGTCATCATGCAAAGTCGAACGTACTTTGCTGGAATACCAAAGGTAGACAGGGCTTCAAAGAACTTTGACCTTATCGGCGTGTCAAAGGCGGCTTTGTAGTCAACAAAAAGGTGGTGGGTGTCGATATTTCTCTCTCGGGTCTTCTCCAGGATTTGTCGCAATGTGAATATCTGGTCCGTGGTGGATTTGCCAGGTCTAAAGCCACACTGATAAGGTTCAATCAGTTCACTTATTCTCGGCTTTAGACGTTCACATAGGATGCATGATAGAACCTTATATGCGATGGGAAGGAGACTGATCCCGCGGTAATTGGCGCAAACCGCAGGGTCTCCTTTTTTAAATATTGGACAGAGTACACTTAGATTTCAATCTTCGGGCAACCTTTCTTCGGACCGTACTCTGCATAGGAGTTGGTGCATGCACCTTACCAGCTTCTCACCGCCAGCCTTGAACAATTCAGCAGGCAGCTCATCAGCGCCAGCAGATTTGTTATTTTTTAGCCTCATTATGGTCCGACGGATCTATCTCTATGTTATCGATTGGTGGTGTCGCTACTTCCCCAGAGGCGGCATTGTGTTCGTCATCACCTCCCAGCAGGTTAGAGAAATAGTTTCTCCATTTGTCTAGTGCCACTTCCGGATTTCTGACCAGATTTCCGTGCTCGTCCTTCAATAGTGTGACTCTGGGCTTAAAACCTTCGGTTAGTTGCCTAATCTTTTGGTAGAATTTTCGAGTCTCACTCCTTCCGAACAGCACTTCGACTTCCTCCCTCATGCGCTTTTCCTGCTCATTTTTCTTCCTTCTGAAAAGGCGCTTCTCCTCTCTCCTTTTCTCCCGGTATCGCTCCATAACAGCCCGCGTTGCTCCCGACTGCAGAGTTCTCCTGTAGGCAACGTCTTTCTCTGCAGTAGCGCGGCGGCACTCATCATCGTACCATGACTGTTTTCGGGAGTGTTCGGAAAATCCGAGAATCTCTGGCAGCTGTACTCATAGAGTGTGAAATACAGTTTTGGTCCTATAGAATTGGTAATAAAACTGTGCAAAAATTTTGTTTTTTATTGTATTCTGGACACTTACCACATATTTTAAAACCAATTTAATTATTTTTTTTGTTCTTGAGAAAAATAGTTAACGTCACTACACCCATAAAGGCGACCTTTATTAGTAATCAAACAATATGTGCAAGGTAAAACGTGATATAAGTCCAGTTATATCATTATTTATGCTTTAGTATTTTTGCTGATTACTCGTCAACCAGTAGACCTTTTGACTTGTAATTTGGTGAGCATACCCTCCTAGATAATACAATCCCTGATTCAATACATTGCAAAATCTCCTGGGGTCGTGAGATCGGATAGTAAATAGCGAAGTAATAAAGGTTATAAAAAACGTTGCATACTTTTTTGCGCCGCATGCGCTGATTGCTAATATAACATTAATATGTTCACATTAATGCTAAAGGCCCCGACGGACTGACGACGTAAGTAATTCAGCATACGCCACCACATATTGCGTCAACGTGGAACGTATGCCTAGTGTGGCCAGAACTAACAAAAGAAATTTCGCCGCTGCATCGCGCTGTCAGGTTCATGGCATTTTTAAATTAGCTGGTGGAGGGTCACACTGCTCAATCAGGTGTGTTTTGTTTTCATGACAAATGATTTACGCTTGTGCTTCTGACATGATAGCAATAGCTCTCCCGCAAAGCCTTTAAACCAGTTCGGCAATCAGCAACTGCTACATATTGGTAGAAATTTGAATCAATTTATCCAAAGTGTTAGTCATTCACGTATGTTACAGATCTTCTTTTTGAACAGGCTCGGCCACTGCACTCCAAGCCTTGTTAACAAAATTTAAGCCCGAATGTTTGGGGTGGGATATATCCCAAATGGCATCCCGATCTCTCTCCTCCAAAATCAGCGCAACCTTGTCTTCATGCGAAAACATTTCCAATCGGCTCTTTCGCTTTGTTTTTTCTGCCATTGTTTTATTTTAGTTAAGTCCAGCTGATCGATGGTATACATGTATAGAAACAGCGCGTAACATCTGGTGGCAACAATATTGCACCAGCTGGGCAACGCAAAATAAGGCCCACAGCCTACGGGGGTAAACGTAGAGTGCAAGGAAATCGTTACGCCTGCTTCTTCTTCTCACAATTTTTGTATGAAACTTCTTGTTACGTCGTCAGTCCGTCTGGGCCTTAATGCTCTGGAAAGGCTATTAAGCATTAATTCTCCTGAGTAACGGTTATATCGAAGTCGAGCACGAGGGACTTTAACTTTTATACGGGTCACTTTTGCTTTCTTTTTACCCTGTTTCTATTAAAAATGGGGAAAGGGGTGATGTGGTGGTAAAGGGAGAAGAAAACTTTTCCGACCCTTTAGAGTATGTATATTCTTGATCAGCATCAGCAGACGTGTCGATTTAGCCATGTCCGTCGTCACCAAAGATGTTGTGATAGCCACAATTTTTAAGTAAGAGCCCCGTAACTTTCTATATGTCAAGTAAGACACAAGACCAATCAAGTAAGACCCAAGATCAAAAGAACAGTATATTTTGGAATCGGGGCACTCGACCACAGTGCCTTTTCTTGCTTTTTTTTGGTATTATTCGGATATTTTTGGTATTTTATTTTATTTCATGTTACTTAAGACTTCAGCAAAGTCTACATATGACAAAACCAGCAGCTTAAACCAGCTCCCTTTTACGTAGGATACTTAATCAAGTTTCCTCAATTTCCGCTTCCATTCTTACAACTGCGGCTCCTCATTCACGACCACCGGTTCGCCATCCAGTTTACGTATGGTGGGCAAACGCTTAATGCACTCCGCCCGCCAGGTGGGCTCGTCCAGGCCCTCGCCCAAGGGATTACCCACCACTACCAAATCCTCAAGTGATTCAATTTCGGCCAGACGATTGAATTCTGACCAATCTTTGATCAAATTGTTGCTGATGTACAGAACTTTGAGACATTTGAGGGTGGTGAGGCCTTTGATTTTCTCAATGAGATTATAGCTAAGCCACAGCTCCTGTAGGGTTTCGGCTACAGCTTCCTAGAAACAGACATAAAACAGACATAACCTACAGAGAGTGGAAACTTAGCTGAGATCAACCTACCAATCCAGAGATTTGTTTAATATAATTCCTTGACAGGGACAACACCCTGAGGCACTTCATGCCAGACAAGCCAAAGATTTTCTCAATCATATTGGTGGACATGCTGATGCTTCTGTTAAGAGAAAACTGATAGTAATCAGAGCTGGCTAAAGCCGAGACAAGACTTACTCGCAGTTGACCAAAGTGCCCAAGGTGCTGTCCATTTTCTCAATGGGCGGCCACTGGAATTGCAAATCAATGTGAGTGGCGGTTAAAGAATTTTGCTGTTCCCGATCCTCCCAGCGTTTGAGGGCTTCCTTTATGGTGGTGGCTTTGGACATGATGCTGGACTTTTAGTGAAAAAATGAAAATGTAAGAATAAACAAGGCGTAGCCTTGCAGTGGCGCAGCCATGGTAACCAAAATACAAACCACTTTCCCATTTACTCTCTCTCTCTCTCTCTCTTATCCCTTTGTACAACCCAGAAAATACGAAAGCCGCTACAACCTAACAACAACCAAATAGGAATGGGTTTACAAACACACAATTTGTATTAAGATATATTTCAGGGATGTCAGGGATGATTACATGGCTATCTACAGTAGTTGGAGAAACTTAACGACGATCTGTTTTGCCCGTGCCTCGCTTGCCAGAATACAAATGCTTGGGCATTTTGGTGCCTATGAAACGATCCGCCTCACCCTTCAGACCCATGCGCGTCACCTTCTTGGCTATGTCCCGCTTGGCCATATCGTGCGCCTTCTTGCGTATGGCCACATTCTTAATGCCCTGGGTATCGCGTGCGGGTGCTCGCTTCAATGGTTTACCAGTGCGACGTACCACCGCAGAGGATTCCTTGTCCAGAAGCGGGGTTTTGGGTGTCGTTTTGGGGCCCACGGGGACTACACTACGACGCAGATCCACCACTGATTTGTTAAAGTTGGCCTGCTTGCTGCCCGACATATCCACACCCAAACCCTCCATAGTCTCGACCAGTTTGTGCACCGAACGATCGCGTACCTTGGGCTGCTTGTGTCGTGGTATGATGGGTTTGTTTTTACGTGACGACAGACGCTTCTCGTCGCGCAATTCGAAACGCTTGCCACGTATTTGTTTGGCCATTTCGCGGATTTCGCGCAGAGTCTCATCCAGTGACATGTCGGGCACGGTGTACACACCGCTGTCCTGTCTTAGACCCTCCTCACGCTCCAGCTCTTCCAGTTTGTCGAAAATATCCGGATCAATGTAGTCGGCTATATTGTGTCCCTGCCAGAATTCGGGTATAACATCATAGCGCTCCTCCTCGGGTATTTCGGCATAGTTCTTCTTCAGATCCAGCGTGTAATCATCGCCCTGCTCCTCTTCGATTTCCTTTTCCAGCTTACGCTTGCGCTCAGCCTTCGAGGCATTCTGTTCCAGGCGAGCCAAAGCCTGTTCGGGTATGCAGGGAGCACGCACTTTGTCATCCCTAGGAGCTGGCATGGCCACATGCAAACGATTTAATATATTATCCACCTTCTTGGTTCTCATTTTCTGATCCACGCGATAGGAGAGCAAACGCTCACAGGCCTCCGTCTTGACCTCCATGACACCCGTCTCCTGCATGGTGGACATAAACATGACCGGTATGGACTTATCCTCCTGCAGTTTGGTTATAACCGCTTGCCTCTCCAACGGCAAATCCTCCAGCTGGAGTATATCAATCTTATTGATGGCCAATATCAAAGGTTTGTTGGTGAACAGAGGTTTAATGCTCTCAAAGAGCTTCACTTGATCCTCCAGCGAGTGACCACATTGCTCGGAAATGTCCATGAAGTACAGGACACAGGCACGCAGATGAGCCAAGGCGGTGATGGCCTGCATTTCGATAACATTGCGTTCCTCCAGCGGATGATCTAGAATGCCAGGCGTGTCGATCACCTGCCAACGCAGATACTTGTAATCTGTGTGTCCCACATACAGGGATTTGGTGGTGAAGGCATAGGGCTGCACCTCCACATCGGCCCTTGTGATTTTGTTGATGAACGAAGATTTGCCCACATTAGGAAAGCCGCAGATGATGATGGTACGCGAGTAGGGATCAATAGTGGGCAGACGAGACAAATGCTGACGCACCTGTTCCAAATACGTCAAATTAGAGGCCTGACGTTTCATAATGGTGGCCATGCGACCCAGGGCAGCCTTTTTCAGCTGCTTGCAGCGATACAGCGAGTCGCCATATTTCAGCAGACGCACATAGTCCTTGGCCACGCTGTTGGAGAGTTTACCCAGGTTAATTCAGCATAACAACTAAAAGTCCAACTACTCACTTATCCACCAAATGGCGTGCCGTATTCAGCTGTCCCAGCGCCAACTTGTAATGATCCTTATCATACAACACATTCATCAAATCCGCATAGAACGGATGCACATCATCCAGCTTGGGAAAGTCCTGAATGATCTGCGACAGGCGATCGTGGAAATTCTGTTGTGTGTACTTGACCTTGCGGGTGTAAAACGCACGTATCCTAGAGATTTTGTAACCCTTGTGGACCACCGTGGGCGTCTTGCGTTGCGTCTTGGACAACATAATGTCGATGAAGTCCTGCGGGGAAACATTTCATGTATTATTTATTGTTGTTTGTAAACACACCTGCTGTGAGGTTAGGTTGACCCTGGGGTGCTCCGCTGTCCAAAGTCAAGACTCTGGCCATTTAACACTTACCTTGGCCGGCGGCACCACCATTATCTTCTTAAAGTTGTACAAACTCATTTTGCCTGTTTATTTATTTTCCACTTGCGCAAAAAAGGAAAATAAATTAAATTGAACAAAGCAAAAACACCACGCGGTGTTGGCTTTGGTTCGTGAAAGAACTGATTCCGTGTCGGAACCAATCGCTGGTTCACACGTGACGAGGAATGTGCTAGTGCGTTTGACGATAATACCAAAAAATACTAAACAGAAGGCTGGCAAGTTTACACTGGCAGCTAATTCGGGATGAGCAAATTATTGAAAATGAAGATAAAATATAAACAACTTTTAAACAAAACTGTGTAACAATATTGGTATTCTTGAAAGTGATTTGCTTTCGCTTTAGATTGGCTTTAAATTTTGAGCATCAGCTGCTCACGGCTGCTCCATACAAAATGTGCAGTGTGCCCAGAACAAGTAAGGAAAGTAGAGTTAAAATAATTGATTTTATAGAATCAACTTCGATGCTGATTTCGATATGATTCCATTTAAGTGTGCCCATTTAGATAGATAGACGGTTTTATCTTGACATTAGTTTTTGTACAATTTCACTTCTCTTAGAAACATTCATATAGCCAAACCACAAAATCAAAAACCACTCTAAGCCGCCCTTTCAAAACTAAACACTAAAAACAAATTCTAAATTTGAACTTAAATTCCAAAATTTTTTGAAAACTTTTCCAGAAATTTTCATTTAGAATAACAAACTATAAAATGCATTTTATTTTGAGACGTTATAACTTGAAAGAAGCCACTTAGACCAATGTCTAAAGAAAATATTAAGATAAAGTTTATCTGTTGTTGGGGTTTCTTAAAATTCAATAAAAAAGAATTATTGTGTTTTTGACATTTTTCGGGCTGCCTTATCTTTGAAAGTTCGAAAAATAATTCCTTTCCTATAAATAAAATTTAACTAAATGTTAGCATTCATTTCCACTTTTAGTACAGAAACAGCTTACCCGCATAAACGAAACCAACAAACAAATCATAGGCACGGTCACACTGGCAATTGTTTACCGGAATCTTTTAGTTAAGTTTTTAATATTTGTTTTTGATCAGTTTTAATACTCCGCAATGGCGGAAACCTGTCTTAGCAAAACTGAACTACTGAAGTTACTACAAGAGACTCCCGCTGGCTACATAAAACCCACAGATCCTCCTAGCCCTCAGTTACTGCCGCCCTACAAAAAACTGGGTGTTCTAGTGGACTTAGACGATGTGAAGGAAGTCAAATCAACACCAAAACCTCAGCATACCATCAACACAACTAATTCATACAGCTGCTCGGAGTGTAGACGCACTCTGCCCACTGTGCATCTGTTGGATTTGCATGTCAGCGAGCAGCATGATTCGTATTTTGCTGCCAGCGTGGAGCGGGGGAAACAGCCCATGTTTGCCTGCTATTTGGAAGAGTGCGTCGAGAAGTTCCACACACCCCAGGAACGCAAGGATCATTGTATTAGCAAGCACAAGTTTCCCGGCAACTATAGATATCAGCAGATAGCCAAGAACAGCAAAACCACAAACGCCATGGAAGTGGATGAGTTGCCCCAAGCGGCCACTTGTCCCCTCAAAGCCTTTACCTTTGGCCATCACTCTCAGCGTACCTTCGAATCCAGGCGAAAGCAAGAACAGCGTCAGGCGGGCCAAACCTTGGAGAATGTGCAGGCCTTGAAAGAGGCTCTACAAGAAATCATGGACTAGTTAGGCGATTTATATACTAATTTTATTTATCGAATGTTTTTTGTAAATTTCATTTTGCCTTGGGGCTGGTTCTGGAATTAAAGAAAAAGAATTGTTAAGGATGCGGAGGAAAAGCCATGTTTGTGTCTCATTTTTTACTCACTTGCCCGTATTGGCATTGATATAGTGATAGGCCACCACAAGGAGAAACAGAAATACTCCCAGCACGTTGGAGAAGATAGCCAGCTGTACGTCCGTGATCATTTTGAGGCTGAAATACAGAAATTGCTTTAAATAAGAAGACAGCAAGCATTTACAGGGTGTGGGAGGGGGCGGTGTTGGTTCTGGTTGTGTGCAGTGACACGTCATGGCAGGTTTGAGAATGTTGATTTTTAGGGGTTCTCCATTCAGTCAACAGCCAAAATATGAATGATTATAAGGCCAGCAACTTGAACTGCATAGTAAAACCTTAATTTTGTGCTTAAAACGCATAATTTTACCTATTTTAGAGCGTAGAAAAAGCAGCGGCCGGTTCAGTTGTTTGTTAGGGATGGCAAAATTATCAATAACAATTCCCTAACGCGTAGCTAAAATGCCCTGAGAAAATATCGCCATTCACTTGATGGTTTTTCAACACTGAAGAAATTTTGAAAATTCACTCTTTTTACAAAATTTTAATTATTGACATAGAAATTAACCAATAATATGTAAAACAATAAGTAAAGTGCACAAGCGAACGGCTGAGAAGCACAACTGTTACTCAACAGAGCTCGGCATAGAACCTGCCAATGAGACCCTTAGTTTTTATACTCTGTACCAGAGGTACACAGAGAAGGTATGTATATTATTTACCGATCCGCCAAAGGAATGGTAAAGATCGGATGAACGGTTGTCGAGTTATAAGGAAAACAAACAATTATGGGCAGCACCGTTAGCAACGGCGATAGGCAGCACTTCACAGGTACAGAGTATGTTATAGTTGGGCTTGACCGACTGTCTTTCTTGTTTTTATTTTAAATTTGACACTGCTGCTAATTACTCAGAATACGCACAAAACAAAACACATTTAAGTCATTCTCAAATTGTTGTTAGAACAAGAACTTGCGTACTCAATTTTAAAATAAAATGTTTTTAAATTGAGCCCGAAAAATTCTTAAGTCAATCACAGTTTAATCTTAGAACCAGTACATTAAGACCCTTAATTAAGCCTGAAAATGGGACTTTGAATTTTCATAAAATAATAAATACACAAAAACCACGATTTTGAGTTAATGATGGAGAAATATTCCCTATATGGGCATTTCCATGATGTCGAACTTGACCGTGGTACGCATTGAAATTAAAAAAAAAGGCAAAATAAATCGGATTTTTATTTTGACAATAGACTTAACTTATAACTTCTTATTAGCCCTAGTTTTGGTTATAAGTCTTATTTTGGAAAACTTTTCGTTTTCAAGATAATTGCAAAAAGCTAGTCTTGCGCACGGGATAATTACAGAAGTGCTTTTCGCAGGCAACAATTCAAACGCGAACTCTGGGGCAGCACTTTAATATGACTAGTTTTAGAATGTTGTGAATTTATGTCTCTTTAAAATGGTTTTGATGTTACCCAAAAATGACACACTTTTTACAAAATTTGAATTTAAGCACTTTCGCACGGGACAAGTCACACGGGACATATTTTTCCATCAAGATATAAAAGTGACTTCTATTATTATGCAAGCAAAAACTTAAAAACTTAAAGTTAATTGAATGAAATCTATAGGCTCTTTTTTTAAAAAAAAAAACGTGCAACAGAACGATAAAAATGCGAAAAGCGGTGCTTGCGTGGCAGTGCATTCGAAAATCTAGAATTGGATTATAATTTAGGGTGATTTCGGAAGGGGATGGGTTGCCTGGGAACTTTGGGTGGGGGGCGGTGAGGGGTTGGTACCAACCGCACCAACCCACCACCCCCACCCCACTCCATTTATTGTGTTTTTTTTTTATTTTTTACTTACCTTTACTGCGACTCGAACTCGGGAACTCGAAAGACTGCACTCACAGACACCACCGCTTAGACAACAGCACCACATGTAGGATTCCTTGAGCATCGTCCAAATTTATAATATAAGCTGACGGTGAGCGCTCTTCACTCGATTGTTCCCCCACACTCCCCTCTCCCAAAAAAAAACCATACAGTGAGTGCGGGTTCATCGCTATTCTCTCAAATGTGCTTGCTCTCTTCTCTCAGTTTCTTTTCCTCTCCCTTCTCGCTTAAAAACACCAAACAGAACGAACCTAGCTCGATTTCAAGCGCGAAATTCTTAAAAATTCAAGAATGAATAAATTTTTTTCAAGAGCGTTCGTACTTAAATTATTCGTTCTACTTTTTTTTGGGTGTACGCGATTTAGCACGGTTTTTGTAGTTGGACCATAATCCTATATACAAACCTTTTAACTCGACTTTCAAAAAAAAAAAAACGAAATCGCTCGAAGTTCTGTGGCACCGACGAATTCTGGGTAATCTAAAAACATCTTTATGTAGAATACTTAGAAACCGGACTCTCGCCTCTTCACGTATATACAGCCGACATCCACTTCAAGTATATGCAAAAGGTTATAAGTATGCCTGATCACCGACTTCCAAAGATTGTGACCTTGCACTTACTGCGGGAAAAACTACAACACTTCCAAGAGTGGGAAAACCTGTCAGAGAAGTTAATCGTACCTTTACGTTTGGACGACATTATGGAATGGGCACTTTGGGCAGATCGAATCGTTCTTAAGATGGGAGAGAACTACAGAGACGAATTTAAAAGGGAAGCGCAGAGCAGCTCGGTTCGCGTGCTATGAAAGGAACTTAATTACGAGCTCGGTACAGAAAACTACTTCTCGGATGCTTACACGATCGACCAAATTAAACACATATTTATGGCGCGTGGTGAGATTTTGGCACTAAACTTTATACCACACATCAAAGCTGGGAACTGTAGTCTTTGCAATATGAGGGTCCGTGAGGACATAATGCACTTTCTGGTGGACTGTCCAATTATAGCAGAGACCAGGCAATTATACTTCGGAGGAACTGCCATTAGAAGAGAGGTGATCTGGGACCTTTTGAATGGAGCAAATTGGACGTTGCTCTCCTCATACATTGCAGCAGTGTTAAAATACAGGAACAGAATTGTTGACCAAAAATTTAAATTATTAAAATCATCTTTATGCAGGAAACGACGAGCTTGACAGCCGTGTGTAGTACTGGCATGAAGATGGAGAGAGGATCAGTCTGACGGTTAATACACCAAGCCTTTTGTGTACTTTTAAACGTGTCTTTTTATTACAACTCAATGTATATTTAACTGAAATTAATTGAAAACTCTATAAAAATAAGGACGTCAACAACTACTACATCTTTATGTAGTATTCGATTTAGGCTAATGAAAAAAAAGCCTACGAACCGCAACCAGTCCGAAACTATGGGCGTATTCAGCAGATAAATCCGATTTTCGATTACTGATTTATGAATGCCGGTTTTAAGCGGTGAATACTGTGATTGCCGATTGCGAGTGATAAATTTAGTAATCATGATTGGTAAGACAGTTTATCGACTGTACAGCCAAATGTTAACGCCTAAATTGAGAATGAACTGCCGAACTTACAGCGTTAAAAGCCCTCAAAAATTGTGACAATGTATTTTTGACCAAATGTAATAAGTCAGAGAATAACCTAAACTAAACATTCAGTGTCATTCAACAGAGAATCATCAGAAATTGCAAGTCGTAATTGAGTAATCGTAAATCGGATTTATCTGCTGAATACGCACAATGTTTTGGTTCTTAACGCTCATTTTGAGTTCTGGAATACCGTTTTTCTAAAAAATTAAAATTTAGGTTCCGGATTTAGTGCTGGTTCTGTTACAGTTTGATTCTCTGCTGTCAGCGGCAGTTTTCTTAATGTAGTTCTAGGTGTGTGGGGTTATTTGCTTACCTTTTTTGATTTCCTAGCAATAATATGTAAAAATGTAAATGTTCGGTCTACAGTCTTAGAGAAATGATTTTCAAAGAAAACTCTGTTTCTCGGATAGAGAGTTTACATTGAAAATTCCTTTAAAAATTACAACAGTTTGGTTTAAGTTTTAAATTCAACTATAAATATCAAATTTTATTTTGAATGTTTAGTTTCTTACAACTAAATCAATTGTATAGTTTAGTTTGTACAATAATTATCTAAATGCTTAGATTATAATAATACCAATACTTGTGCAAAGTATTTAATTAAATAAAATTAAGTTAAATTAATTATAATTATTGTGCTGAAAGGTCACTTAAGTGAAAAGCAGTTTACAATTAATACTCTCACATATCAGCGTCGCCTCCGTTCATCAACGAGTGGAAGACATTAAGTGCACTTGCAAATAGACGACACTCACACACATTTACATATATTTACATCCACATCCACATTTATCCACACTTAACTAAACTAATTAAAACCCCAAGCTGAGCTTTAGGTTTAAACACAAACATGCAGACAGATCCCGGCCACTTGTCTCTCTATAAATTATGGAATTTGTGTACTAAATGAAAATCGTGAATTGTGGGTTAGTTTGTGGTAACAGTCATTGACTGATTTGTGCCATTGTTGATGTCTTGGGATGTCCGAGGCAGATATGGCTTCGTTTGCGGTTTTTGAAACAAATCGGACACATAATTGGCCTGAAATGGAGAAGAGAAATTGGAAATGGATAATTAAGAGTGAACACCTAAAAGTATGTGATGGTTGTTATGGAGGTCGTAAAGTTATCTCCCTAATGAAATCTCGTGTAGAAAAAGACTGGTCTCCCACCCTACGCCAAAAAAAGGCTCAAATTGTTGTTTCTTCTGTTGTTTTAATTTAATTCCTTTTCCACTCCACCAAAATTTTAGCAAAAGCCTCTTATGACCACCTCCTCCTCCTCTTACTGCTCCTTGCCCTTAACCAAATGGGTCCAAACTGTGTGCAAATCGAAGCATTTTTTAGGCAAACAGTAGCTCTAAAAAGATGATGTACGAGTGGTGTGATGGCATTTTTTGTATTGATCTAACAACTTACCACAATTAAGGCGCAGAGAGCACCTATTAATGATCCAGCCAAAACATCGGACCAATGATGTTTGTAGTCAGACACCCGACTCAAAGCCGTATACCATGCAATCATAATGAACAGGAATTGCAGAAAATGACGCAGCAACTTGGATCCATGCCAGGTCATGCGTGACTGTAGATAGAGCTGCAAAGGAAAGAAACAATATACTCGTCAGTAGGGGTGGAGGGGGGGGAGCAAATCTACAAAGACAACTTACCGCCACATAGACCATTGTGTAGAAGGTAAAACTGGAGTGTCCACTGGGAAACGAGAGACGCATCTCTTTGAGCATGCGCTCCGTTGAGCCTTTACCCTGACAAGTGAACTCCGTAATGTATTTGCCAGCATTCTCAGGACTGTCGCAGGTTAGGTTATTCGGCATGACAGGCTGACACACCTGAAATGACAATATGTAAAGAAAGGTGAGTCAAATGAAGGCCAGGCTGTAAGCTTTGATACCCTAACAAATGATATTTTGGAATGAGTATATAAAGTTGATTATAGTAAGTTTCTACAAGAGTATTCAGAATCAAACTGGAACTGGTTATTTAAAAAATTAGGAAATATGACTGCAAAACTCAAAAACTCTTCAAACGTTCGAAACTGTTGGCTTATTCTGTTATTACTCCCTCTTAATAGGTTTACCTGTAGTTTATAGCTCAGTAGGATTCTTATATTCTTATGAAAGCATCAGAAAATGGGTCGATTCATAAAACAACTCACTTCAGCTTCTTCGTTCTTCTGTGTACTCATCACTTTGGTAAGAGTATAACAAAAGTCCAGCTTAAGCTGCTTATTTGCTGTCTTGTGATTCTGTTTCTTGGTTTCGCTCCACACTGATCTTTGTCCACATGTGCTGCAAATTAGAGAATGTCTGGCGGCAGCTGCTTTAAATATTCTTTGGCCCTGTTGCTGCACTTCACTAAACAATAGGGTGGCCTGTCTGCTTACTTGCTGCTGGGGTGGGGAGGCTAGTCTCTCCCCCAAAATGATGCTGAAGATAAGTTAACAAGCCACTTGCCGCCACGAAAAAAAAAAGGAAAAGCCTGACAAGAAGTCAAAATATCATAAATAAACACAGCAAAAGGGGATTTGTATCCCTTTCTATTTGTCTGCCTGTCTGCCACATGTGGCACGATTAAAATTAATTGTCTCATGTCAATCCAGTTTAATTGCTTACCAATTAAGCATGTACTTACCGCAATAAAATGTGGACGCAAACGACCAATGGAGTACTTGGCTATATCCGTGGTGAGTTGACTGATGGCTGCACCAAAACCAAAGATGCCAACTTTCTTATAACACTCGATGAGCCAATTGGGTATGTCATAATTCATGAAGACATAGCGACGGTTAGAGCCAGCGGTTTTCTGCCGCGAGATGACTATCTCAACGGTGAGGATCTGTAAAAGAATTGGAGTGAGAATTTAGCACCTCATAAAATAAATTTACTATTTCTTGGGAAGGCTATGCAAATATTTATGGTTTGCTTTGGTGAGGGTCAGGCCACATGTTAGTCAGTGTCTAGTCTAGTTTAGAGGAGGACATGTGCCTCTTTCGGGGCTATTTACAAACAGTGGGTTAAAAATGTATTGGGAAATTAATGTTTTTATATGTTTTTGGGAGGAAACTCATTGGTCTTAATTTTCAAACATTAATGGTTCAATTTTGGGATCATTTTGGTTAAAGTTTTTGGCTGTTTTTACGACCTTTAAGATATTAAGACTAGCACGTATTGGCCTACTCGGGGTAATGTTATGTTTTAACACAACTTTAAACAGGCAAACACAAAACCACAAAGGAGGCTGGTCGACTACACAGCTGTTTCACGAACCTCCCGGACCCAGTTCAGCTGTCTATCGACTCCAAGTCGGCAGAGGCTTCCTCATGCCAGCTTTGCTATACCTGCTTGGGAATTCCAATGCACCATAAGTGCATAAACCAACACCAGAAGACAACGCCCCATTCAGTTTTCGTGACCAATTGCTTATGTTTTCAAACAACTGTTTTTTTTTTGTGCGATTTTAGAACGGACGCGTTAGTCGTAATGAAGTGTGACCCAGAGCGTGGAGATAAAATTTTATCATCTTCATGTTTTATAAACGGATGTGCTATATTAAGTAACAAAGGTTATTTCGCCCGTTGGGCTTGTTTTCTGAACGAAAAATCATGATTGAAATGGTTCCAAAAGGAGTCCGCTTGGGCTGGGTTTTGGATCGTTGTATTTTTCTTATTGTAGAAAATCTTATCTCAATTCTTCATAAGGCCATAAAAACAAAAGTATGGCCGTAAAATAAAGGCTCAAATCAGAGATGAGCGCGAGACGGGATTTTTGCTGGATTCCCGCGTGACCCGTAAAAAACTGTGGATCGGATCGGGATGGGAATGATTTTTGTTCGGGATCGGGTATAAACGGGATAGCATGGGTCAGAATCGGGAAGGACTGGATTAATGCTCATAAAGTTTAAGCTCAGCAATCAAAACAATTTATCGAAATGTACTTTATCGAACTCATTGAATGGTCTCACTTATGTTCGAATGCGAAAATGGGGACACTTACAGACGAATCGAAAAATGGGCACACTTATAAAAACTTGGGAAGATGGCGCCGATGAACAAACAGCAAAAATTATAAAGCAAAGACGGTGATATTATCTTGAAACCATCATTACGAAGTAAAATATCTATGTACGCGTATATGTAAGCATTATTTTCAGCAGCTTTTGTAATTCATCAACGACCTTTGTAATGTTTAATTAGTTAGCGAGTTTTTACACCGAAAAGATAGCTGAAAGTTGGATAGCTGTGTTTTTTTCCTTCTTGCTTCTTCCAGTTCCCAACTGCTTAAATCAATGATGGCATAGAGAGCCAGACGAAACCAGCACTCAGCAGCGGAGCCTACTGAAGAGTATAGACAACTTGCTCTTTTTGGTGTATCAATGCATAAGTTGTGAACAAACGCAACTTTTTCCTGACCTCGAGCCAGCTAAACTCTCTAAATACTCTCAGAAAAAAACGGCTGACAGCGTTCTAAGCGAAACGGGATTGAATTTATACCATTTTGTACTTAAAATTTCAAGTATGATTCGTTCTTAGGTGTACTTGAATTGAGTACGAAACATACTAAAACCGAAAAACAGCTGTTAATATTATTGAAATCAGAACAAACGTTTTTGAATCAAGAACATTTTGTACTTACTGTAAGATGAAAAATTCAACAAAAACGAGTTCTCAGTTCAAGTACAAAATAGACTTATAATGCTAGCTCCAGAAAGTGTGCAACGGAAAATGCAAATTATACTTAAGCGAGTCTGTTCTTAAAATTCCCAACCGGTTCTAACACTTTTGTTATAGAGTGATGGTAAATTTCAGACCTACAGTAATTGTTCCTTCGATCTTTAGTTAATTCATGGCCCTTGGATATTTTCAGACATCTTTGGTTCAATACAGACCCCTCGTTTAAGAACAAATTGCGAATAGCTTTAGAATTTAATGGGCTCAAACCAAGAACATTTTGTACTTGTTTGAGGTACTCTTATTTTCTTTTAAGAATGTTTTTGGGTTGACATTAGAAATTACTGGACTTTAAGAAGGAACATTTTGTACTTATTTTGAGAGTTAATCGGGCTTGACTTAAGACCATTACAACCTAGAAGTATGATCAAAAGATTTTAAAATAAGTAAAAATGTACTTAAGAAATCCCAAAAAACAATCACAAAAATAAATCCCAAATTTTGACACGTTTTTCAATAATTTTTGTACTTTAACTTCGCTCAGCCATTTTGTATACCCTTGCAGTCTCCATTGAAAACCAAAAAGTTTTTCTAACTAAGACTACTTTTCGGACCATACTTTTCTAAAGGAGATGTACATACTTTATAGATGTCCGATTTCGACCAAACTTAGTGGAATCATGGAAAAGAATAACAAACTAACAATTGAAGAAATTTGGAGGCGATTCCATTTAAAACGAAAAAGTTTTTCTCACTAGAACTTCTTTTTCGACCGATCATTCATACTGCAGCTATATGCTATAGTCATCCGATTTTGACAAAACCTTGTAGAACTCTGTTAAAGTTTATAAAATAAGTATGTGCCAATGATAAGAACGTTTCCCTTAAAAACAAAAAAGTTTTTCTCACAAGAACTACTTTTTAGACCGATCATTCCTATGACAGCTATATGCTATAGTCATCCGATTTTGGCAAAACTATGTAGAATTGTGTGAAAGTATACCAAATAAGTATATGCCAATTTTAAGGACATTTCCATTAACATCAAAAAGTTTTTCTAACTAAGACTACTTTTCGGACTCTACTTTTCTATGACAGCTATACTATATGTCCGATTCACCAAACTTGTGTATGGGAAGGCATAAAATACGAAGTTTGAGGCGTTTCCTTGAAAAAAAAAGTTTTTTTCACAAACTAGTTTCACCCTTTCTTGACTGATAGCTACGCCGCGTCCCATGTAGCGTATTTACAAAACCGTGCAAAGTTTGATGAATACTTAAACACGAGGATGAACACGCAGGGCTAAATCAACTCAGCTCGTCATGCTGATCAAGAATATATATTCTTTCTGTGGGCGGAGATGCTTCCTTTTATGCGTTACAAACATCTGGACAATTTTATAATACCCTCTGCAAGGGTATAATTATCGTTTTTTTTTTCTGAGAGTAGTTTTTATAATCTTTTATATAAGTAACTTTCTTCAAATCTATAAATTCGAGGTGGGACAGAAGTTCCACAGAGCCTGAATATATTTTGTGTCGGGATCGGTAAGGGACTTAATGGGATCAGGAAGGAACGGACTTAAAAAGGAAGTTTGTTTTCGGAATCGGGTTCGAACGGGATAGCTTGGGTCGGAATCGGGACGAAACGGTCACATTTATATAAAACATTAACATTCAATTTTGAAGACCGACTCTTTAGGAAGCCATGGAAATTTAAAATCGAAAGTGGACTTTCTATTATTTCACTGATCAAATAGCTTGGAAAATAGGATCGTCAACAAAAAACTAATTCGTTTTCATATTTTTACAGAATTTCTAAAGGAGAAAGAACTGGGTTGGGAGATTTTTAATAGCTACAAAGCCTAACTAGAGAGGTTTACAGGTAACAAGAGTAATAGTTCTTCATAACTTAACTACATACAAAGGGCAGTACGCAGTGCTGTGACCCTTCCGTTCCGTATCATACAATGTACAAGAATTGAAATTTGTTTAGAGATTTTTATAACTAAAACTACTTATGCCTAGGATTGAGCTTTTCGAAACCACTTCAAGCATCGAACCTGAAGATTAACGACGGCTTTGTATTATGCCCATACTTTTCTGACTCACTGTAAGTGTATATTTACTTTATTAGGGGGTGTCTCTTGCCTCATCAAACACATTTCGCTCTTCTAAACTGAACTTGACAGCTGCTTGACCCAATTTTCAATTGAAGTTATGTTCATTTCATCAGCCACTTCAGTTCCATTTCAACTTACCACTCCCACTGGTATGACCAGACCAATAATATACAACATCCAGTTTCGCACTGTGGACTCATGGAATGGATGTTTCAGCGACTCATCATCACAGAAGAAACCACGTTTGTAGGGCTCACCCAGCAGAAAGAAGAGTAAAATAGGAAAACCAACTGAAAATGAAAAACAAACGAAATTTATCAATTAGTTTTAGTGTAGGCTTTAGTAGGTCAGGGGGACTTGTTTGTTTGTTGATTTATTATCTCTACCCTGCCCCACCCACCCAAAAAAAAATATAGATGAATGACAGCTCTGTTGACTTATGATAGGGTCTAAGCTATTGATAAGCCTGGGGCGGGCATAAAAAAACGTGTGTGGGGTATGAACTATGTATTTTTAGAGGGAAGACTTTTCATCAAGTCTAATTACGAATTCACAGCCATCAGAATAGGGAAATGTATGTACAAATTGTAAAGCGTGCAAGCTGACAAATTTGATTGATGGATGAGGTAGGGTAGGCAGGCAGGCTCCCTCATCCATCTCCTAGAATTATGGTAAGTACTAGCTCTTGGGCTAATTAAAACTGCATTAAGCAGAGCAGGGCCCAGCCATGGTCACAGTTTGTTACAGTTTGCCTAATTGCTGCAGTGGGCAATGAGGCAAAGTACCTGACTCTAGCCCTAGCCCAGCGAGGCATTCAATTTGAGTGGAAGTGCACTTGAAGCAGACGCAACCATATTGATCCCAGACATCTTTACGAAAAAGGTGGGTGACACAATGCTATCAACTCGGCAGCTGTCTGGAGTTGAACAAAAAACAAAATCTAGATCCAAGGATCTTTGTCTACACAAAACATTTTTAACGATGCCTGAGAAAGTTATAGTTCGGCATGAATTCTTGCAGAGATTAGCGTCATATTACCACAGCAAGTGGCCGGCCTGCCATTCGGTAGCCTCATGAGAAGTTTTTATGACTTTGCGGCTGGAAAATGTGAAAGTGTGTCTTCTTCACGTTATTATCCATCCACATAAAATACAATCGTCCAATAATGCTTAATATAAACTAGTTTGAGCCTAAACGAATTGTGTTTATGGATTTTTATGAGGGTGACACAAAAAACGTTCCCCAAAAAAATCCGTTTAATATTCATAGGGGCTTTAGCCGGAAATGCTTAGTTTAGAGGGGTGAGCATTCCATTGAATTGTAACGCACCTATGTCGCATTTTGATAACCCCACGCTGTCCATTTGGTGTCAAGTTCGTTTCAATCAAAAAAAGCCGCCGCCATGTAATTGAACTAACACAACAGCCACAAATTGTTTTGATAAACAAAGAGGTAAAACGCACCGAAACTCAAGTAAGAGTGGAGTGGAGGGAGTGGGTACCCCACACAAACGCCACCGTTCTACGCCACACTCCACTTGTGCATCTTGAAGATGCTGTAATCCCACTGAGAATGTGCCGCAAGCACTTTTAAGTTGCTGTCCAAACAAATTGCCAAATGTTTACAAACACTTTTGTGGACAGACGGCGGCATTACCTTTAAAAAAAACTATCTTGTTATCTCCTTAAGAGATCGTGCAACCATTCAAAATATTTACAGTGAAAGTAAAACGAGTAATGTTGAGTTTAGACAACCCTACAATTAAGACCTTTATACGATAAATTTTACTGACATTAAGGGGCAATCTATTTAGTTGCAAGATTCAAAGGTTGTTCAGGACAAAAAAGGTGTCAAGCTAACTTCGAGAATGTGAAACTTATAATTGATGATGGGTGATGGGGATATAAGCTTTACCAAGACACCATACCAGGTACTCTTGTGCGAAAGAGGCACACCAGTATTTTTATGTAAGTTTTATACCAGGTTAAGTAAGGTGAGGTATTTTCACTAAGCTCTACACACATCAAAGACAGAAAAATTTAAGCAAAGCCTCTCTTATTCTGTGCACAACAAATTTAAGTGGTCTGTATGTTAAATGTTATGCTTTTAAAGAAGCAAATCGCATGAACGGGATGGTGAATGTGTTTTTATAATTCACAACAATACACCTTTACTTTTTGTCAGTGTCAGTCCCAGCAAACATTTGATGAAATATTCGATCACATTCGAGATCTCGGTCTGATAAAATAGACATAAATACGCTCGCTTTGTGATCATAAATGATACCTATGTTGGGAGAAAATTGTACCCTAGCCGCGGCTCTTTCTAAGGGGTCGTTTTAATTTGTTTTTTTGATCAGTTCCGACTTATTTGCGAGTCTTTTTAGATTCATATTTTTGTGTCTTTTAATCGAACATGATAGTAATCTCTTTATAATCATCAAAATGGCTCGACAAAAGACTCTTCAATTCATCATCAATGAATTTTTGTTAAAATGATATTCAAAATGTTGCCTCTCTTTCTCTCTCTCTCTCTAAGAAAACTCTGCTTTATACTACAAATATGAGTGTCGAAGTCGCAACAGCGACAGCAGCAGTGCAAATTATATCGCCAAACTCTCGGTAACCCAATTTCTTGCGACTATCATCAACGACTGCCATAAACTGAACGACTTATGAATCATATTGCTGTCTTTTCCCATAATCGGATCGGGTCGGGTTAAATATGGCATTTCACTCTCAAGGGGTATCATTTGCGAGCGTTTGATTTGCTGGGTTGCTGCACAAAGACGCATACACTTGCAGTGAGTGTTTTTCGCGAATTGGTCAAAAGGTTCGCTTCAAGCGAAAGTTTCGCAAAAAATATTTTTAGAATTTCGTTAAGCTTTAGCGAAACTTTTTGTGCGTTTTTTTCTCCCACTATTCAAGGTATCGCTTATAAAAATAAGGGAAAGTTAACTGCGGCTCGGCCGGAGTTTTGTATACCCTTGCAGGCTCCATTGAAAACAAAAAAGTTTTTCTAACTAAGTCTTCTTTATGGACCTTACTTTTCTATGGGAGCTATACTTTATAGATGTCCGATTTCGACCAAATTTGGTGGAATCATGGAAAAGCATAGTTAACTAAGAAATACGAAGTTTGGAGGCGTTTCCATTGAAAACAAAAAAGTTTTTCTCACTAAGACTAGTTTTTCGACCGATTGTTTCTATGACAGCTATATGCTATAGTCATCCAATCCGGCCGGTTCCGACAAATGTGCAGCGTATTTGTGCCAAAAGACTTCGTGCAAAGCTAACTTTTAAACTGACGGAGGAGATAGCATAAAAACAGACAGACAGGGCTAAATCAAGTCAGCTCGTCATGCTGATCAAGAATATATATCCTTTATGTGGTCGGAGATGCATCCTTCTATGCGTTACAAACATCCGGACAATTTTATAATACCCTCTGAAAGGGTATAAAAAGTTTTTCTCACTAGAACTTCTTTTCCGACCGATCATTTATACTGCAGCTTCACCTGGGGATGCCTCTGGATGCCGAAAATTCTCTATTTAGGGCGGAAGTGGTTCCCCTCACCCCCGACTGATGCATTGTGAGAACAGTATTAGCCTCTACCTATTAACATCCGAAAAAATAAGTAAAAAGCGATGACTAAATGCTTTAAGTGTAGTAATTTTGCTTCTCTTCCTCAGACCTTGAGCTTCTATTGAAGTCCTTGTGGCAGTGACCCGTAAGGTCACCGACTAAAGAGATAAGGATAATGATGTTTTCTCTACTTTGGCGCAGAAGAATGACTATCAGGTTGCACTATCTAAGACGCGAAACGGAAAGTTTTATCATTCTTGTGAATAGTTTGTATGGGGCCTGGGCAGCCTTATCTTGCTCTTCTTCAAGAGGAGCTGGATGATAGTGTCCTGCTTAGCCAATTTGTCTGTAAACGCCTTTCGCTCAATATTGTCTTGAACAGGATAAGATACCGAACGATCTCATTTAAATCCTAGTCTTAGTTCGTTTCGAAACCTCTGCCATCAGTAGCGTAGGCAAGATCTTTTTAAGGGGGGCTTATACTAAATTTTTCGTTAGTCTCTTCTTTTTTAGTGTGGTATTTGGCATGTGAATGTATTTTCACCCCCTGCTTACGCCAGTGTCTGCAATCCTAAACCAGGGGTGCCCGCGCTCTACACGCTTTAGGCGCATGTGTGGTTGTTTTGCGCAAAGGACTCTCGCAAGATAAAATTGCAACAACAACTTTGTTTGTGTCTCTCTTCTTTTTCTCTCCTATGCTATTGCGAAGTTGAAGGCAACAACAACACGTATGAGCTGCTTCTGCAGTAGTGTTGGGTAAAGGTTGTTCACATCACTGAACATGTGCACTTGTTCTTTTTTACAAAGTGAATCAACTCTCTCACTTTTTCAGCTGTTCAGTTTTTCAGTGTTCACTTGGGCATTGCAACTATTCAAACTAATTTTAATCCTTCGTTGCTGGTCACACTGTGGAATGTTGCCTATTTGTTAGCCATCTCTAAAATGGTTGTGAATTTTTATTAAAGAATTTTAATGAAAAATCGGTTGGGACTGCCACCCCAGCATGTTGCTACAGAAGGACAAAAAACCGCTGAAGAGTCACCAAATAGAGTGAACAAGTCACTGAACAACTCTCAATGAACAACTCACTGAAAAAGAGCGGCTGAACAAGAGCAAGTTAACAACTCCGACTGAACAACTCACAGAACAAGAGCGGAGAAATTAGAACAACTGAACAACTCTGACTGAACCAGAACAACTCACAGAACAAGAGCGAGTGAACAAGAACAACTGAACAGCTCTGGCTGAACAAAAATGAACAATTAATAAAGAACATGTTCACTTGCTCAGTTTAGTGAACAACTCAATTTTGTTCACCCACTCATGAACAACCCAACACTATTCAGTTGAGCCGATTTCGTTTTTGTCTTGTGCGTCAGCCTGCCACAAGCACACACACACACAGCAATAGGCAATAGCCGGTTTTCTCTTTCGTTTTCTTGTGTTTGTTGCTTCTTAAATAATTGATTTTATTTGAGTTAGTGACTGCGCGATCGTAAGGCGGTGCCCTAAACTATCAAATAAAGTCCGGAAGGTTCGGATCCCATGTTAAGCCTAAGATTAGGTTCTGGGACCGGGTTTTAAAAGCATTGATCTCAAGGTTTTGGTGCGGGGTTTGGTTCATAAATTAATGGATCGTTGAATCTCTTGCGTCTTATTTTGAGGTGAGTTTCAGATTGTTGACGGTATAGCATTTTCTAACGAAACTTCAAATCTTCAAATAAATATGCAAAATTATAATTTGCACCGAAATTAGTGTAACCACCAAAGTATTTCATATTTGATCTGAAGTTAAATAGATAAATAGTTCAATAACAGATGATTATACATAATTTTCGTTAAGGAACGCTAAAGTTGTCTTTACAAGAGTTTAATGCAGCAAAAATCTGACCTCATATAAAACTGAAGTCTCTAATTAACATCGTCTGTCTGGACAAAGCAACTAAAAGTCTTGGGTTTAATTAGAAATGACGGAAGTTAAATTAAAAACAATTAATGCCCAAGAATCCCAACTCCAGACTGGGGATGCCGAGTTACTGTAGAGTGAGGCCGAAGATGTTGCTCTACTTTAAGTGATTGATGGGTAGTGTAAAGAAAGAAACAAACACCCCACCTAGTCCATAAGTCATTGTCAAGGTCTAAGTGAAAAGAAATCTTCTCAGGCTGCGACAGGTATGGATGTGTGGAATCTATACAGGTCGATTTCGCGCTTGACTGCCAGCAAGGAAAATCGGAGCTGAGATTCGTGTGATAATTTCCCAGAGATCACCCGCATTTGTGTCACTCAGGTAGGGCTTGGCAATTACATTTTCATTATTTTCCACAAGAAAAACTGTAGCAAAAACAAAAACACGCACAACTATGTGTGCTCTTCTTCTTATATTCTTTTTTTTTTTTTGGGTAGAAAATAAACAATAACAATGAACAGAACAATTGCCTCATGCCTCAAACTCAACAAACCAAATGCGCTGCATAAATATTGTTTTTTCTACTACTTGGATTTTGGTTGAATTGAAAAGTAGAATTTTTCCCCACACGAAAAACGCTCAATAAATTATTGAAGTGCAGTGGAAGGAAGGGCGGGAGGCCTCCAAATGCATTTCTGTATATTTTATGAGTTTAATGACTTCAGGTCGTCCCCCCCTCACTCCACCGAGAAGAAAAGTCTTTCCCCAAATATGCATGCCACAGCTCGTTCGCATTCAATTAACGTCAAGCGTCGATTTTTAGGGACAGGTAAGTGTGTCTTTTCATCTATCACTTTATCAGCGTCTAGCGTCAAAAGTAATTTACACCGACCAAGAACAGCGTTGAAAGATGCGAGATTGAGAGACTTGATTCTATTTGTGATATTTTGTTAGAGTTTTAACTAATTGGAATTTATTTGTGTTTGCTGTGGGTTGTCAAGGCTTTCCAAATCGATAGCTAGGCAATTATAGACTTACTGCTGAGTTTCAATTTGAATAAATAAACGCTTTTGGTTATCTATAGACTCTGATAGCCCTCATTAAATGCCAAAAATAAATTTCAACTCTCTCTTACTACCATTTTAAATATTAAATGCTTTGAAAGTGATTCACTCGGTAGATCCTCCCAACACACTTCCTTAAGGTGAGTCAATCCCAAAAGCTGGCTACCTGGCTAAGACAGTTATGTTGGCTTGACATACATATACAGGCATACAATGAATTTGTGAATTGCCTTCGAGGTCTAAGCAAATATAGAGCCTTAGCGATAATCGCTAGCTGCCATAGTGCCAATTGCAAAAAAAATAATGTTTGTTAAATGAATCACCAAATGGGAGAGCTAATCAGTAGCGCAAGCGGGCTTTTTCTTAGTTTATTTCAGTCGTCACTTTATCTGAGAGATTGCTACCCCAAAAAAGGTGAGCTCATTGTAAACCGGTTGACAAAATGTGCACTGTGGGCCAAATATATCATTTAAAATTGGAAAACTACCAACCGTAATAAGTTACTGCGGGCAAATGCGTAGATGGAAATAGTACACAAGATCCATCAGATGAGATCCCCGGAGTTTCCATTTTATGATCCTAAAGTAAATCGTATAGAGGACCTAAATATATTTCAACTTAGTTTTGATAATATCTTCTTACCAGTACGTTTCTTCTAAATCAAGCGAAACCTCTCCCAAATTTGAGCCTACTCTTCGTAGTGCGTTTCCGTCTAAGGAGTTTACTTACAAGTTAATGAGCTTACCCATCCTGTGACTTCTTTGCCTTATCTTTTACTTTTAAGAGCACAGCGGTGAGTTTTAAGCATATCACTTGTTATCAGCAACTGCATTTCTGGTATCATTGATAGTGAAAACATAACTTATAATAACAATTAATAGACTGGCTTTCTGTATACTTATGGTTATAAGATTCTTTACAACAGTAAAAACAAATGTTGATAAGAAAGCAGTGCAAGACCTCTATCTGTTATTTCCGTCATTTGAGACTTGAACATTCAATGTGTTCTCTGGCACATTCATTAAGCAGTCTCGATAAACAAAAACTTCAATATCTATTCAAATTCTTAGCACATCTGGCTAGTTATTGCAAGTTCAAGGACTTTTTGGAGAAAGATACCAATGGTTGAATGTATTTTTGTATAATATTTCCTGTACAAATAAATGTTAAAGGATTTTTAAAGGTGGTGTTACTAGTATTAAATTGAATCAAACAATGTTACAACCAACTTATTTTGAAGCCTCATCATAAGCCTTTTTTCAGAACGTGTCGTTTCTCTAAAGTGTAAACAACATAGTTTTTGTGTGCTCCGAATAAGTCAACTTATGTTTGTGCCAAAAAAAAAACACAATATTCGGATCAGCTGCTCCAATAGCAAAAAGGAAGGGATTTTTCTACGTATTGTGACTGGTGATAAACAATGAATTCAATACGACCAGTACGTTCGCTCTTTTAAAGAACTCCAAGATTGGAACGATTCGTGGATCGCATCAAAACTCGCATCCTTTTTTCGAAATGGTATCCGAAAATCGCCAAAAAGAGCGTCAAACTTGAAAAAAAAATTTTAAAACTTGTTTGTATAGTTTATACTTATTAACTAAATCAGCGGTGGTCACCAAAATCAAACAGAAGACAGCATTAATAACCCTGCAGATTTTTGTGGCCGTATTTTGTTTTTGGCAATGGAATATTTTTAGGGCAGAACAACGGGCCGGGCTGTGAGGAACAGGCAGGCTGAACGTTGCCCATGTAAATGTCGTACGACTTTTCGCTTATTAGATAAATGGGGAGTATGAATGGATAGTATTGCGTAAGTAGCATCAACCGATGTTCTAAAGAAATGAGCTTAAAAAAGGGGCACCTTTGTGAACTTTATGTAAAGAGATTAGGATAGATGGCAAAGTTTGAAAAGCTTCTTAAGGGCTACTTACTTCAAAGAAGACGGATTCGGTCAAAAACATTTCCCTCTATGATTTAACTCTTTAATTAAGTCTTCGTGCCCAAGAAGAGAGGACGGAAAATGTGTCTCTCTCTCTGACACTCAGTAATCTATGACTTTGGCAAGCATATGTCGAGTGCATAGCTCGCAAATAAGTGTTAACACTTTTTCAATGCAACCAGCCAAAAACCTCTCACAGGCACACTTTTGAGTGACTGCAAATGAGCAGAACACAATAAGTGTTTGTGAAATGTGTTTTTTATTTTGTTTTGTGCGTATACTAACTGAAATTTAAAATACAAATGAACTTATTATTTTCTGCTCGACCCATTTGACGCACGTTTAAAATTAATCCAAACGCATTTAGTTCACACAGGCAAGTGACAATTGTTGCACAAAATCATACACTCACAACCACGCATACATACGCAAAAGACACTTTGGAAGTTTGCTCTCGGCAAAACGGTCAGTGAAAGACACGAGAGATCGCAAAAGAATTATGCAAAAACAGAACTATCCATGGTACAACTATCACTTTTTTTTTGAGTACTGAGCTTTTGCTTTTGCACCAAGACTACGCAAAGCACAAGCGTTTTGCGTACTTTTTAAGTACTTTGCTGAGGGCGCACCCTGGGAGCGCCGCACCTTGCTTGTTGCACCATGGAACTGTCTCTTTTCGTTGTGTCCGTAACTAAACTGTTTTTTGCTGATACGCTGAAAGTGTTCAGAGTTATTGGTGAGCTCTGGCCGAATTTGTTTGGCCCCTAGGGGCTATGGCGAGGGAACACTGCCAAGCATTCGGTGTGAGCTGCCAAGTGTGTTCGGCCCCAGGGGCTACGGCTGGGGAACAGTGCCGTAAAGAGTTAATTTGAGGACTGGATTTCAGAAGCAGATTCTTCTCAAAGTGTTAGTCTTTCTTTAAGTATTATACGGGATGTCAAAATAAATCTGTAGCTTTGGAGACAGTTCCAGTTTTTCTTTCCAGTTTATTTAAGCGTCCCGCCCATCTTTAATTCATATCTAAAATTGCTAAGGCAAGCAAATGGTAAATCAAAACAATTCAAATCAATTTCCAAATTAAATTCCGCTCAATTTCCACAGTTAGCCCACTGTGCAAAGGCGGTCATATAAAAGCCAGCTATTGATTGTCTTACAAAAGAGCTGATAAAGTAAAAAAAATTGTTTCGCAAAACAAAAAAAAACCTAAAAAAAACTTCCCCCACCTTAAGGTGTGTGAGATGGTAGTCAGCATTTGCACAGGTTGTCTACCTTGGTAGATGACACAGTTTTATGAAAGATGGAAATTAAAAATAATTTCTTTAATGAATAAGTTTTAATCGAAACTCGCGGTTTTCTTTTATTATTACTAAGTTTTAAGAGAAATTTGTGGTTTTAAATTATCAACAAATTTTAATGAGTGGCCCAGAATTAGTCAACTCTATTCATTCATGTGCAAGCAAAGCTTGAATTTAAAAATAATTTCTATAAATAAAATTAATTTGAATTTAGTAATTTAGTTTTTTATCAAAAGGGAAGTAAGTCAAGGAATTGAATCAACTCAGCTGTTCAAAGAGAGGGAGAGCGCGGGCGAGCGAGAGACAGAGAGTCAATAAAAGCTTTAATGGAAAGCTTACGCTATGTGGTGCCATGCCAAATTGAATGACATAAAAAACACACAAGAAAAATAAACATTGCATTGTATTTACTTTACTTAAAATATCAGAAGGTTTTTTGGGTTAAACAAGTGCCCAGACTTACCGCATAAACAAATCAAAATGTCGAGTCCCACGCGGCATAAGATTCTTTTATTATTGTCCATCTCTTTGGCTGGTTGTTGTTGTCGTGGTTGCTGTTGCGGCTGCTGCTGCTGCTGTTGAGTGTTGTTGTTGTCGCCTACACTTGGCCTAGGCAATTCAATTTCTATGCTGCTCCTGCTAGTATTGTAGTTGTTATTGTGATTAACTGCTATTTCCCTGTTGTTGTTGTTATTATTGTTGCTGGCCACGTTAGTGGCTGGGTCTGGATCGGCTGCACGCAGCGGTGTTGTCTCACTGGCTGTAGATTCGTTACTCATGACTTTTAGCTTTTTGGATGAGTTTAAAAATGCTGCTTCTCTCTCTCTCTGCCTCTCTCTGTTGGCAAAAGCTTTGCTTTGGCAGTGAACTTGAGTGCTTTTTTTGTTGTTGTTGAGCAGCTGCCAACAGATTCTGATTCAGTTCAGGTAAGAATTTGGATTTTCGTATACGTCATGGCTGGAGCGGCAGCTCTGAAAAGATAACTCATTTAATAACCGTTGTATAATGCTGAGACTGGGAGAGGAGTGTGAGTAATAGGCAGCGGATTCCCTAATGATAAACAAAGGCGCTTCAGTGATTCATATTCATGCAGCCCGCCAAAACTAGTTCTCAAACGGGTTGAACCAACTCTGTAGTCCGAAACTGGTCTTCTAAAGGAATTTTCCCTAGAAGGATTTACCTGACGAATTTCTATAATTTTGTGCCATCATTGGGGCGTTGTAATAAGCAAGCACCGCGCACATGACTAGCCCCCAGTAAGTACCCCAGACAGAACAAGGCTCTAATTTGACATACCAACTGACGAAGTGGCAAACGTCAATCACGAACCCCACGATCTCCAAGATCTCCACGATCCCCAGGAGTCAGTCAACTGAATTGCAGTTGTCAGCTTCGATTATGGTCTGGGCCATGGCAACACACACACAAACGAACTCAACTAGCTCGGCCCGATCTGACAAGGCCTACTATTTATAGATAGTCAACGATGCAGCAGTTCGCTGCTCCTTCATGAAGTTAACTGATTCAATTCCTCTGATTAATGCCCCCCTGTAATGACAAACAACGAGCTGCGTCTTAATTAAAAAAAATAGAAGCCCCCGCGATTGTATCTGAACTGAGAGTTGTTTGCTTGGAGCATTTTAAGCGTGGCTGCATGGGCGGCATATTTCAAAAACTTTTTAAAATTAAATATTTGACTTGAACTGAGCAGAGAAAGCCGAGATTTTCTTATTAGCTTGTGTGCTTCAAGATAAGCTTTTCCTGCCTACTTAACTTCAATGCTGTTGCCAATAGCTGGTAAAGGTGACGGCTGTGTAAAAGCTTAATACATTTTATTAGGACTTACAAATGCGGAACTCCCACGCCAACCGTTCATATTATCTTAGAAAATATGCTTAATTAAAATGAACTTAAAAAAAATAGGGGAAGTTAACTTCGGCTCGGCCGAAGTTTGGTATACCTTTGCAGCTTCCATTGAAAACACAAAAGATTTTCTGACTAAGACTACTTTTTGGACCTTACTTTTCTATGGGATCTATACTATATAGATGTCTATTTCGACCAAACTTGGTGAAATCATAGAAAAGCATAAAACACTGTTAATTACGAAATTTCGAGGCGATCCCATTTGAAACAAAAAAGTTTTTCTCACTAGAACTTCTTTTTCGACCGATCATTCATACTGCAGCTATATGCTATAGTCATCCGATTATGATAAAACTTTGTAGAATTGTGTAAAAGTATATAAAATAAGTGTATGCCAATGATAAGTACGTTTTCATTAAAAACAAAAAAGTTTTTCTTACTAGAACTTGTTTTTCGACCGATCGTTCCTATGGGAGCTATATGCTATAGTCATCCGATTTCAACCAAACTTTGTAGAATTGTGTAAGAGTATATAAAATAAGTGTATGCCAATGAAAAGGACGTTTTCATTACAAACAAAAAAGTTTTTCTCACTAGAACTAGTTTTTCGACCGATCGTTCCTATGACAGCTATATGCTATAGTCATCAGATCCGACCGGTTCCGACAAATATGTAGCGTATATGTACTAAAACAATTCGTATGGGAATTCGATAGCTTTCAAGCTGACGGAGGAGATGGCATAGAAACAGACGGACGAAGGGACAGACGGGCGGACAAAAGGACGGACAGGGCTAATCAACTCTGCTCATCATACTTATCAAGAATATATGCGTTACAATCATCCGGACAATTTTGTAATACCCACTGCAAGGGAATAAAAACAAGAAAGAAAGTCGGTCGAGCCCGACTATAATACACTCAGTACCAATGAAAAGTATGCTTAGTATGAATTTTGATGCTGCAGTAGCTCTGAAAACTGCGCTGCTTCTGCTCTGCTATTGCTCATTACTTGACTACCGTTCTACATGGCTATATAAGCCCCTTGATGCTGATCAAGAATATATTATATATACTTTATAGCAGCGATGCCCAGCCGTATGCTCTTTGGGTGCAATTTGATTTTGTAATTGCACCGAAGATACGAGATTAATGATCGTATAAATGCAGGGCGCGAGGCATACAAAAAGACAGACATGCAAACGATTTCGTGTGTGTGCGTCGCGTAGAACAAAAACCGGTTTTGTTCTCTTATTTGATTGGCGTTTGCAACTGACCAACAACGATGTATTGGTGCTTTTCTTTGTGATTATTTGTTAGTGCTCTGCCCTTTGCTACTTTTGGGCATGTCTGCTTTATAGGGTCGGAAATGCTTCCTTCCTACACTCTGAGTACCTTTGGTACAGCATATTTCATATTTCACTAGCACACATGTGTGTTGGGCAAAAATGTATGTGGTGTATGGGCGGGGGCCTAAGATCTATCTGTTTTGTAGGGTCGCCAGAAATGAAATCAGAGCACCCAAAAACCCCCGAGTACTGTTTTTGAGACGTGAAAAGCCAAAGACAACGATACTTCGCGACGTATTATTTCTTGTCGGTCAGTTTTCCATTCTGTCCCAGTTTGCACAGGTTAGAAAAGATATCAAGCTTTCCCTGTGCATTTTTGGGCGTTATCAATTTTTCAAATCATCAAACTTTTGTGTGGCAACCCCTTTCCCTTTTTCCGTTTTTCTGCCCCCCCTATCCCTACCCAACCAGGCACACCCTAACAACGACCACTATAACTAACCTTAAACCCCCCGTTACCAATTTCCTAACACAACTATATATAATCATTAAACATAAGTCTTTAATGGTGTACACTTTTATTTTTTTCCAATTTATCAAGACGCTCCGCTCATCTCATAATCTTTTGGTCATTTGCCACACACTTCCACTTTATCAGCGAAGCTGTCATGTTTTACTGGTTGTTAAGACAAAAAATACGCGGCATTTTAGTGACAGGTTCTTTAATCATTTAATCGATTAACTTATGACATGCAGCAAGCATAAGACCAGATGCGTCGTATGCGTCGTCTCTCCCAAATCCCCTACATAAATGTCATTTATATCGAAAATTTTTGTTTCCAGCTGCGAAATAAGGTCAACGATGCCCAGCCGCCAAGCAGGGTTAATAATATCGAAACGGAAAAAAGAAAAATCATTTACATAAACAACAGGAATTTATGGCGCCAAGCGAAATGATTTACAAAATTATGAAAAGAAGTACGCATATGTTTAATATTTAATTATTTATTCGTTCATTCAACAACAACAAAAAAAGGCGCCAAGTTCATTGCGAAACGTAATTACACTACAATTTCAATTTCAGGGTCTTGCCATGGGAGGGCACTTGCAGACAACTTGACGACGAGAATATCGACGCGTCGCGACGGAAGGCAAACCGACACCCCAAACGAAAAAGTTCAAGTGTGGTCCGTTTAGTATGTAAACTTCATGTTTTTATATGCTTTGAGGTATCAATTCGGGCTGAAATCAGCAAAAATTGATGGACAATTTACACGAGCTTGACATTGAAATCGAAGAACCGGTAGATGGCAGGGAACTGACTGAAAAATTAAGTGAAATTCTAGAAGGTATTAAACATGAGAAATCACTTTCAAAATAAGCTAATCTCGGGTAAGGGCATTCTAAATTTATACATGAACTGGTCTGAATTTGGTTCATTTTGTTCTTACAATTTTTAGATTGTGCTTTCTAATTGTCAAACTCAAATTTAAAACTCGCTATTTATAATATAATATAGTAAACATAAACAATAAAGTTTTTTTTATTGAATAAACAATATTGAATCGGGGAAACTCTTTTTTTCAAATAAAATGGACTTACAAAACCAAAATAGAATGAAACTGTAGTTTCGAGGTTTGTAATAGGATTATAATATTGCTTGAACTTGTGGAAAAACGTTCACCACGCAGTTTTAAAGTGAAATCATTGGGTGATAAGTCAGGGCTGTATGGCGAATGACCCATCAAATTCGACGTTTTGGCCTGACAAAAAGTCGGTTGTGTGACGTAATGTGATGTAAGAGCTCGCATTGTCATGAGTTGTTTAGAGTTTCTCCGAAGTCTTTCGTCAAAGAAATGATCATGTACCACTTAGAATAGACCGTCCTACGTTGCTCAAGCGGAACAGAGGCCCATGACCCATTCGGCCGAAGAAACAGGCGACCATTTGCTTAAAATTTTGTGTGATTTGGCTCGTCTTGGTACACCCACATTGATTTACTGTTTTGTTTTCGGCTCATAATCATAACTATATCCGTGATTCGTCACCAGTGACGATATTACACAAGACTTTTGAAGATCCTCGATCGTTTTTTCAGCATTTCTTTGCACCAATTCACACGAGCCATTTTTTGAGCGATTATTAAATTATGCGGAGTCCAACGAGAACAAACCTTATTTACAGCACGTTGTTCTTGCTGGTCTTACATATGCTGGTGGAACTAATGTTTAGGGATGCCTTAACCTCAGCGCACGATAGTTTTTTCTTTGAAAAACTTACGCAGCCGGTCACCTTCACTATCTTTTGGCGCCAGCTTTGTAGTAAGTAGCCATGAAAAAGCTTCTCCAACTGCTGTTCGGATTCGGCGTTAAACTGTACGTTCCTTTCCCGAAAATTAGAAGCGCACAAGCCAAGAGATTGAAAGGAGCTCGGCTTTGGACCCTTGGGCTGTGTCAAGGCAAATACCAGTATTATTTAATTTCACGGTATGTCGCATGACGATCTTGCATTATAAGTTCGTCTATATTTTCTGGCACAACTACCGATTTTGGCGACCTTCGAGGATTTTGTCGCTTGTCGAAACACTTCTGTTAAGATAATCCACGTCGAAAGTTGTGAAAAAGAAAGTAACGAAATCCTTCTCTTGAAATTTCCACTTTAAAGCCAAATTGATTTTTTCAACTCACTGTAAACAACACAAAAAACGCAAGTACATCAAAACTTTGTGATTCCGTCTATGCTAAAAAATGTCAAACTTGCATTTGTATTACAAGATTTTATCTATTGACATTAGTATTATTAGTTTCCGACTTATAAATAGCAATTCTGCCGGTTTTGAACCGAACCGGTTCCGAATCTTATTGTGCTGTGAACCAAACCTTGAACCGAGCCTCTTAAGAAATAAAAGCTGAATCTGAAACTGTTCCGAACCTAAAATTTCGGTTCGGTTCAACATAAATTGTAGACATGAAAAAATTTTACCTACTGTCTAACGATTTCTTTTGTTATCTGATCGGTTTTGGGCTACTGACTCTGGAATCTCTATAGTTCTCTGTTTTTTAAGATCATTAACTCTAAAGCTTATTAAACTATTCACAAAACAAGAGCTTAACAAATATTTTAGAACTCAGCAAGATGAGTAACGGTGAGGGAATTTTAAGGGGACATTTTAGTGTGAACCTTGGATTTTGCATTTGTGATCTGTGTGTGTGCGAGGTCTGCCTAACAAACTTTGCACACAGACTATGGTAAATCGAAGGTCCTGACATTCGCTGGAATGGCCGTTACTCTTGTTGTTATAGGGTCTTTGACTGAACCAAGGTTCAAACAAAAACCTTCGATCGAAATCCTTGAACCTAAAACTTCTGAACCTTTACCATTGGTAAATTTGGGTTCGAACCCGCGAACCGGAATTCCCAACAAATTTGTTGTGCTTGCAGCCCTGATAAATAGTACCCCACGTAAGTATATGAGGAAACGCATGTGCTGAAGCCCTAAGAGAACAATTAAGATTTATATTCTTATTATTCTGTCAGATTAACTATCAGTTCAGCTGAACGATTTCAAATCATCATTTATTTCAATATATTTAATTTAAATATTGTTTTAAAAAGACGAGATTATCTGGTAGAAATATTGAATGAGCCTGATGGAAGAAAGCCACCGGTCTTCAACGTGATTCCCTTGGATGCCTTGCTGGTTGGACTAAAGAAATGAGTGACATATTAGGAAAATTTGCACAGAAAATCTTCCAAGGGGTTTGTTTGGGTTGTTTGAACCCTTTATGAGGTGTTAGGTATGGTTTGCTAACCGATTCGTAAGCTGGCCGAACCAAAGGTTTGGTTCGATCTTTGGTTCCTAACTTCTTTGGTCTGAAAAAAACTTTGCCCTATTTTGGGTGAATTTTATCAAATTATTAAAAATGCTGTGTTTTTTTTTGTTATACCACATTTTTTATATACCACGCTATTTGAAACTTCAATCTATAGTCGTTTGACCATCCTTCCCAACGACCTCTTTCATGGCTTCCATGTCTTTGAAATTGGAAAAGAGCCTCCACCATCTCTGTCCTGTCCTACTATGCGACGCTAGTCAACATGACTTTTGGTTTAGTTTCTTTTTCAAACTCATTAAATAGAAAATTTAGATATAAATTAAATAACGCATCTAAACTTAATAATAAAGTTCTTAAAAATGCGACTCTAGTAGATTTCTGAACAGTTGAGGTCCGTTTCGGGTTCTGGTTCGGAAAGTCATAAGTCTATAACTTATTTATTTATTTAGTTAACAATAATTTGCTAACTTAGACTTGAAGGGGTTGACTCGTGTGATGGTTTCAAAAAATTGAAAACCATTTTTTTTTTAATCGCATCGATGTCGTGAGAAAGTTATTGCGCTGAAAAAGAATGCGTTTGAACGCCCGGCAGAGCGTACTTAAACTTTCAATCGCGTTTTTCTCGAAAACACTTTTTTCAGCTGGTCTGCATGATATCTCAAAAACGAATTGACCGATCGCCTTGAAATTTGTAGGGTATGTTCAGCAAATGTGGGGCTACGAGATAACGAAAGATAATTTAAAAATGTTACGTCGTTTTTTTATGGAACAAAACGGGACAAAAAAAGTTGTTTTTTTTCGAAAAAACAGTTCAAAGTTTCGTAAAATTTTTTTTTTCAATATTTTTTAAATTATCTCAGTTCATCTTGTAGCTACAGACACTCAGATTAAAATGCTTTTTTTCCATTTTGAAATCGGATCCAGTTTTCATTAATTTCAAACTTTTCAAATGAAAAAATTAAGTTAATAGAATTGTAATTAGAGCATAGGACCGGAAACGGTTAATGTAGGGCGAAGTTGGAACAGCAGGCTTAGAAGCGAACTGTTAAATTTACTGAAGAGAGGCGCGCTTGGGAATAAACCAATCCGAGAAGAAGCTTGTGCACAAGTAGTACACCATTTCATATTTTGCAAAGGTTGAAGATCGATTAATTTAACCTTATCGTAATAAATGCTGCTGAATTACGGTAATCTTGAGACAGTAAAATTTGTTATATCTTTGTGATTTTACTTATGTTTTAGTCTCTTCTCACTAGCAATTAAATGTGGCTAAAGTCATTTTTTTAAATCTTAAATAAATTATTATTTTTCTCAGTGTTTGACAATATTTATCAATTTGCTGATAGCGGGTTGAGGAATGAAGACAGATTTGAACAGTTTGTTGGTTGCTTTGTTGTAAATGATGCTAAATTGAAGGGTGGTAAATTCAATTGATTTACATGAATCACTTTTATATTTGCCGAGAATCAGCACTAGGCAAAAAGACTAAAAGAAACAAACTTCATTTAAATCTCTTACTTTCCATATAAGGGTATGCACCCTTTATAAACATTTGGCAAATAAGGCGCAATTTATTTGGCATTTTCAACAATTGATTGACATTAAGTACTTGTAATAATAAATGTTTTTGGAATTTTTTGGCCAGTTGCCCAATTGTAAATGAAACGTGACGCACTAAATGGTTCAATTAAAAAGCCAAGGCACCATGAAAAGGCTACAAAAATCAGAGAACGCAATTCTAATCTGAGGGTAAAATTCACACCCCATTGATAAGGTTTCTAAGTTGATAAGCAGGTAAAGGTAAAAACAGTCAAGTCCACCTCAATAGCACGATTTCGCGAGACAAGGGAAGGCGGTGAGTGACCTTGACCATTAAGACAAGAAATCGATTTCCGTTTCCTTACCCGCTTTCCCTCATTTGGTTTTGTTTTTATTTTCGCCTTCCAACTATTTGGCATATTTGTTTATCTGACCATCAAATTGTGAGCTTCCACAGAACCAGAAAGTGTTTGGCATCAATAAAAATCAACCGAAAAGGTATTATCACCTTCACACTCACATATAAATAAACAGTTTCTATATATACACATGCATTGTATGTATATTTCGGGATTATAATTTACCTTTGCCTAAAATAAATTGCTTGGTTAAACCGGCTTTGTTTATAACGTCATATTATTGTAAATTTTTTCTTTTTTTTTTGCACAAAATGATATCTATTTAATTATTGCAGGCAAAAAATCACGCTAAATTCATGTGGTCCCAGAGGGGAAACATCCGCGACCGACCGAACCCGAACGCGACACTAAACAAAGTGAACGAACACAACGCACAACGATTCTCAGTCAGAGAGGGAGCGGCGACTGCTGTGGGAACGTTCTGAAATGAAACTGAGAATGAAACAGGTAATCTAAAAGGGCATTAGACGGGTTTGATTGAGTGTGCGCTAGAATCGGTTAGTGACTAGAAACTTTTGATTAAATGAAAATGTGGAAAATTTAGAAAAAAGTAAAAAGACTCAAGAAAAGTAAGGGAACTGGATAAGATTTCAGAAAGCAGAGGGATGTAGAGTAAGGAAATAAAGGAAAATAAAGCTCCTGGAATTAAGAAAGAAGGAACAAAGGCATCCAGAGAGAAGAGCTTTCACACAGACGCAAGACGAAGCTATGCTTGTGTAAAACGGTGAAACGGACTTGTCATCATGAAAGAACTATAATTTTCAAACGAAAACGGTTGAAACCCCTGAGATTTTCGGCGTTTCCATTGCAAAAGGAAGCCGAAGGCTCAGGTGTTTGCAGGCCTACTCGCGTGAAAAGTAAGCATGAAAGTTGTACTTCTTTCATGATAACAAGTCCGACTGGGTACTTCCATTTTCACCAATACAACTATATTTTTCTGTCTTTTGGTTCTGTAGGAAAGACAGTAGCCATTTGTTGATGTACTTAGATTAAAGTATTTAAAATTGTTATCGATTGCTTTGTATCGAGTACGGAGTATCGAATACGGCGCATCAAGTACTTAGAATCGAGTACTTACTATCGTCGAATACTAAGAATCAAGAACTGGGGATCGAGTACTTAGAATCGATTACGAATACGGATTATTAAGTACTTAGAATCGCGTACTTAGAATCGAGAACTGGGTATCGAGTGCTTAGTATCGAGTACAATACGATATGAGTACGAACAAGTACTTAGAACAGTACTACTTCGTGTACTTAGTATCTACTACGAGTACTTAGAATCAAAACTGTCACTTAACCGAACAAACGGATATAATTCTTACACACTACTTAACGGAACTGGGCGGCACGACGCAACACACCACACCCTACGTACATCCGGTATCGAGTACGAATACGGAGTATCAAGTACTTAGAATCGAGTACTTATTATCGAGTACTTAGAATCGAGAAACGGGTATCGAGGGCTTAGTATGGAGTATTTAATATTGCGTATTTAGTATCAGGTTCTGAGTACCAAGTACTTAGTATCGATTACTTAGTATCGATATACTTAGTATTAAGAACTGAGTATCGACTTCTGAGTATCGAGACCTGGGTATTCAATACCGAGAATCTAGTAGTGAGTATCGAGTTTTTCAGTAGTATTCAGAATTGAAGATAAGTTCGTTCTGGCACTAAAAATATATCTTCTTTGGTTAAGCCTAGAACCCTTGAAGTATGAAGAGAAAAAAAGCTTCGTTCCCCACCAATTTCTAATGCCCTGTTCCAATACCACTTTGTGTTATGATCACCAAGCAGAGAGCCTGAGGGAGAGCGCTTGCGCTGGTAACTCTCTCAGCCACAGCAGCTGCTACCCTCTGTCTCTGCTCCATTGCTTCAGTATGTTGCTTTTGCTTGGTGGGTTAGTTGCTTTTAGTTCTTCGGGCCTAACGGTTCGCGATCAACAACACCTTTCGGTTCTCGGTGTACCGCGTCCAGCTCGTTCGTCCAATTTCCGCTGTGCGCATGCGAAACAGAACTCGAAAATGCAAGTGCAAACATTTAATAATTGACCTGCCACGGGCAGACGGAGAGCACTCTAAATGAAAGCAAGGCAAATGCAAATATTACACACACACATTTTAACATAAATTTCCATTTCAATTTGGCTTTGTGCCTGGCCAGCAATATTTGATCACTTGCGCAATTTCCATTACCATTGGCATCCGTTGCTAACAAAACGCCGACTCTGTGTATTTTACATTATCGATTTTTTGGGTGGGTTTATTTACTCACAATTAGGGCAACTCAACCAACGCCGACGCTTATCTTCGTAATACCCAAAGTCAAATACAGAGAGAGAGAGAGAGCGAGGAAGAGTCCATTAGCACATTTACATTCGAGGCTCAGTCAAATATTTGTGCTGATAAGATGACCACCAACGTAGCCGTGTCCAGGTGCAATAGAGCAGCCTACTACTGAGGATCATCACTCCCCTTTCTACTCCTTCTGCACGTCTCCCCGCTCCGCCATACAACATGAGCAGTCTGCGTCCTGGCAGTATTTGTGATACCACACCATTGCAACGCTTCGAGAGTCAAAGCAGCAGTGGCGAGGAGCCATCTTCTCCCACAACAGCCTTGACTCCGGCTTCAACTGTTGCGACGCCGCATCATCATCATCATCTGAATAACAACAACAATGTAAAAGTTGATTTACAGCTACCCACATATGTGGGTGCCACTGGAGTGACCACTGGAGGAGCTATGGTCAACAAGCCACTTATGCGAGGCACATCGCATATCTTTGGACGAATTTTTATGGACTTTTGCCTGCTTAGTTGCGGTGAGTTTGAATTTTTAACCAATTTGCAGCTAAAATAATAGATAGGGGAAAAGCTTACTTCGGAAAAGAATCCAGAAAATTCTTAATTCAAGTACTTTTTTTCATTCCTAAACATCCAATCGTTTCAAGATGTATTGAATTTAGTTCTTAAATTATTTTGATGATACCTTTTGTTTAAAATCCCACTGACAAAGACTTAGAGCGACAAGTCGCTCTCCCACTTAGTGACCCGTTGCGATGCCGTATATTCCCTGTTAAACCCTATTAAACTCTAGGATGGTCTTCAGTACTGAACCATTGTGGGGACAGAATATGATTGAGTAGATCTGGGAGTTGGGTCTTCGACAGGTTGAGTAGGAAGGGTTGTCCAAGAAACCTAAGTCTCCTTCTACTTACAGAGGGGCAATGACACAGAAGGTGCTGCATCGATTCTTCCACCTCCTAAAATCTGCAACTTCAGCAGAAATCAAAGTGTTGTACGCCTAGGCGTGCTGCGTTTCTGCCTATAAGACAATGACCCGTCAGGGCCCCTACCAGAAGTGATATGAGCTCACTTCTCTTACTTACAAGTTTAATGTAGAAAGCTGGCCAAGTAAGTCCCGCTACAGCACAGTAGGAAAGGCTTTTTTACCGGTCCGTGTTTCAGCTTTTTTGTGAAGTTTGTTGGAAGCCATAGGCAATTTGGCGGGTCAATTTTTATGGATGAGAAAAAATAACAAATTCTAAGAATTGTTCCTCAAGAAACCATAAACAGAGGGAAAAAACGTGGTCAAAAAATAAGATTTCTTCATCTCATCTCATCATCAAATATGAACAGAATGTTCTCTCAAACATTTGAGCACAAATGTACCGAATGTTCTTGAAATGAGCACAATTCAGCTCACCTCAACCACCCCACCGAACAGTATACATATGTAGGCATTCAGACGTGCGTCTTCAGACGCATGGCAATAGCCTAACCGTCTACGACGCATCGCGACGGCCGCCGTCATTGCGCGCGCCAAAAGTCTTGGGCTCTACTCCCAGTTGGTCCGACAAAAATTTGTATTTCTTTAATAAATAACCAAGGCGGGTGGGGTGTTGTACAAGCGATGTCACTGCGGACCTGGACAGTGGACCTGAACCTGGACGGAGGTGGATCTGAAAAGCGGACCTGGACGGTGGATCTGGACAATGAACCTGGACGGTGGATCTGGACGGAGGACCTGGCCCTGGACGGTGGTGGATCTGGAAATTGGACCTGGATGGTGGATCAGGACAGTGGACCTGGAGGACGGTGGACCTGGATCTGGACGGTGGACCTGGACATCAAATTTTTTTCTTTGATTTTAAAATGTTCTCAAAAACGGAACATATCAACTCTCATCAAGATTTTGCGTTCTCAAAAAAAAGTTCTTGAAGTGAGAAAATCCGGTCATGATTAGTTTTTGTGACCGAATGGGTTCATTTTGAGTCCAATGTTCTTGGTTTTTTCCCTCTGTGTAGGTCCAAAATCAATTCCTAGGTCCCGCCTAGCGAGGTCCAAATATTATTCGTTAAACAGTTCAACAAATATTTATCGTTCCTGGACCAACAAACAGGTATTTGGGGTATTGCTATCCAAGTGTTTAAGTTCCCACTATGTATATAAATTTTCAAGCGCATAAATTTTAAAAAGAGCCATTTTATGTATCTTTTACAACTTTGACCACCGATTTCTCAAAAACTTGACACTTGTATTCAGCTTGAAAGCCTCTGTCGAACGGTACTCGAATTTCATTCAAGTGTCAGCTAAGACCCAATATTTGTTGAACTGTTTAATCGTATAAAATTTTGACCTGGCTTGGCGGGATCTAGTAATTGATTTTAGACCTATGGTTTCTTGGCGGAACGATAAATTAAGATCTGGGCTGGGGGAGAAAAGGTCCCTCCTACTTTTTCACCAAGCTTAGAACCATCCGTGTAGATATAGATGGCGTTGGCTCTGCTGTGGGGAAGATTGTCCCACTCGTTTCGGCTAGGGATATTTGCTAGACGTCGTATAATTTAGCGAACAATAGTCTGTATTTCTCACCCTTCAGTAGAGTTATTTCTCCTTTGGGATTAAAAAAATATTAATAAAACGAACGAGAGCGTAAGACGGGCGGACAAACAGGGCGTTATTTCCTTTTCAATAGTGAAATAAAAACAAGCGAGAGTTATTTCACTTTTGTGATTAAAAAGAAAATGATAATAACGCCCGCGGGCGTTATTTCTCACTGCTTCGTGGCGTTATTTCACTTGGTTAACGAGTGCAGTGGAGTGCCCCGAATTACCCCCGTTCCAGGTATGGGATTCTCGTAGTCTTAGCGCTGTTGTGATGGCCATCTGCGTTGCTACTAAATCTAGTGGTTCGAATACTAGGTCTTTGAGTATTGTTGTTCAGGAGGAATTGTTTCCCGAGTGCTGGCCACCAAACTAGAGTAGTATTGGGCATACTACGGCTGTGTAAAGCGGGAAAGCTGGGTAGTGAGATCTTAGCTTTAGAAACATTTTTGTTTAACAAGATTTTGCATTCTTAAAATAAATACAAATTCTTTGTTGATATCAAGTAACATGATACAATTATACAGGTAAGGTGGATATGTCATTGTGCTCTCAATTTAGTCCACAATTATTTCAGTCTGTTGCTGTCAATATATGTGATAGGTTGTCATACTCTCCTCTCTCCGATTGCCGGCGGCCAATTTAGGGGAGAGTTTTTGTTTACACAGCTCACTTTGTTGTTGCTGATATTGATTTACATCAAGTAGGTAATTTTGAAAATCGTTTTTTTCATACACACACACACTAAATTTGTTTGAATGTGCCCTCCCTCTAGTACGGCTAAGGTCAGTCACAGTATTTTCGTCAACCCAGCGTTGCTCTTTGTACGTTGATGCGTCGTGACGACAACGATTGAGGCTTATGTCACTTCTCTGCATGGCATTGCGTCTATCGAGCGTCGCTCATGTCGGTTTCTGCATGGCATTGCGTGGACCTAGCGTGCCTGGAGAGCCGTTAACGTATTGAGCGGACATCGCCTTGCAAAATACGTCAGTCAAACACATTGTGAGGGGTATAAGGGTGGATCGACAACAGTCACAAAATCGTCGACGAAACGTTGATGCAGCGTTGGTTGGCCGCACTAGAGGGCTGTCACACTCTCTCTTACATACTCTCCCGGGCTCACTTAGCAAATGCTGTCAGTCCACGTTTTTAAATGTGCGCCGTACCTGTATAGTTGTATCATGTCTAGTAAGATCTAAAGTAGTGGTGCCCAAAATGCCAAAAGCCTATCTCAAGGGATAGGAACTCATAATTCTGCCGGCGTCGCAGAGGACACACGCATTGAGAGAGAATACGCGTGTTCTACAAATAGCCGCCGAGCGCTTGCTCTCTCACGACGCGTCCTTTCGGCTTTTTGTTCTCGCACGAGGCATTAGTTCGTTTGCTTGTTGTTGTGACACTTACTGCCTGATTCTCTGCTACGCAAACAAGCGCAAAGCTCGATCTTGAATCAAAGCAAGATGAGTACTCAAAATAAAGAACAAAATGTTATTAAATCGAAGTCTCTATATTTCATTTAAATTACAAACATTTTTAAAAGTTTTCATCGCTCTGATGGTTTGTTGCCTTTCTTCCTCCTCCATCGCATCGCACCCAATGCTGCTCCTAGCTGGTTTAGAAAAAGAAGCCTAGAATTTTGCCTCCCAAGTGTTTTCGTCTGGCCTCCTCGTGATCCATTATGCCACCGGATGTGCTCAACACGACATAGCCAAACTGTCGTGAGGGCAACAGATTGTTGGTCCACTTTTCGATGTCATTGATGGGCACATCGAAACGTGGCGAGATGACGCCGCACTTGTTGAGGCGTCCGTTAAGATTGACCACAATCTTGCCCGAGCGATGGTCCTCAACAATTTCAAATTCACCGATGTAGCCATGCTTCATCATTACTGTTAGGACCTTGATGATGACTTTGGAACAGGGTCGGAGCAGAACCTGACGCTTGCCACGCTTCTCGGCATTATTGAGGCTTTTAAGGGCTTCGGCCAATACGTTCATACGCACCATTTCAAACGGAAAGAGTTAACCAAAGTACAATAAGAAATCTGGCATTACACCAAGGGTAAAGTGTTAGAACCAGTTGGGAATTACAAGTACAGATTTGTGTAAAAATTGTTGGCATTTTCCATGGCATACTTTTTTGGTTTGGCACAATATTTGTTTATGGATCCACCCTCGTTTACCAAAAACCAAACCATATCATTGTTTTATCTAGATTCTAGATGAAGTGGCGTAGCCTTTTAGCCAGAAATTTGCCCTTATCGCTGAACAAATTATTGCTCTAATTGCACATTCCTGTTTCATATGATTAAATGTCAAGCAATATGGATAAAAGAATGATTGATATACCAAAATTCCTACTGGAAAAAGTACGTCTTTTATACCATTCTTTGAAAGAAAAAGATTCTTATCTGCTAAATAAATCAATAATGATTGATACTCTTTGGGTTACTCATCCCTCTGTCATAACCAGTCATAACATTATCAATTGACCAACTTATTTTACCGCCCCACCCCTAGCCACACTTTCACACGTTTCGCTGCTTTTCTTTTGTTTTGTGATCCGGTACTATCATGAGTTATACCAATTGATCTTGTGAACTTATTTTTATGAATCCATCACGCAGCGTTTTCTTTTAGCTTTTCAAGCATGTGCCTTATGCGAGGTGCCACTATCTACTTATGTAGCTGATTCGAACAGAGGAAACTCTGTTTTCTTTTTGTGGAATGAAAATGCTTCCAACTGTGTGTTTTGTGTGTGTTTTTAACAATGTCTAAATAATGATAAAGCAGATTCCACTTCCCTCCAATCAACGCCTGAAATATTCGCTCATCGAGTGTTTGTCTGTTGTATTTGATTCAATTTGTGTGCAAGTGTTGTTGTTTGGGGTGAATTTATGGTATTTTACTCTGCACATCAACATTCATCATTGGAACTGTTTACCCAAGTCCAATTTAGGCTTGATCAGCACAGACCTTGCCACATTGGGGCCGTGCGTCAGCTAGAATTGGACACCAGTCATTACCATCATGGGCTATGACCACCCGGTTTGCCGTTTGGTGCAAAAAAAAAAAAAGAATATGTAATGGTGACATAGATAGAAGAATTTGTGTAGGTATTTCTGCTATGTTAGGGTAGATAAGCCAAAGAGAACCCCATTCATCCAACTAACATTGCCTATTCCTCCTCTCTCTCTCTTTTCAGTGGGCCTACCCATGTTGGGTTTTTCCTTGTGGTGTCAGCCCTACAATCGTGGATTTTTCTGTCATGACTTGTCTCTCAAACATCCCTTTAAAGAGTCCACCATACGCAGTTGGATGTTGTATTTGATGTGTGCCACATTGCCTGTTAGTTTGGTAAGTCTTTCCTGTCCTTTACTCACTATATTGTTTAACAACTTGTTACCTTTCAGATCTTGCTAGTGGAGTTTTTTAGAGGTCAGGAAAAACCACGTTCGTTTCTTCATAGTGGCTACTATCTTTGCCATTTGGAGTTGCCCATTTGGCTAGTTGAATGCTATCGAAAGATAGGCATCTTTGTGTTTGGCTTGGGTGTGGAGCAGCTAACCACAGATATAGCCAAATATGCCATTGGACGTCTGCGGCCATACTTTTTTGAGGTAAGTTGAGCAAATGGTAAAGAAATGAAGCTAAGAACCATCTTTCAAATTACAGCTCTGTCAGCCTGAAATGTTTGATGGCAGCAGTTGTAGTGATCCTCAGAATGCGGGGCGTTATATTGAGGACTATACTTGTGTGGGTTCAGGACTGACTGACAAGTCACTAAAGGATATGCGCCTCTCGTTTCCCAGTGGGCATGCCAGCTTTGCCTGCTATGCCATGCTCTTCATGGTGGTGAGTATATAATCGTCATATTTCATTAGTTTTCTCCGACTTAATATGACTGGCTTACAGATTTATCTACAACGACGTATGCATTGGACACGCACACGAATGCTGCGTCATCTGCTCCAGTTCCTGTTGCTCATGTTTGCCTGGTATACATCGCTGACGCGCATTTCGGATTACAAACATCATTGGTCGGATGTTTTAGCTGGAGCTGGCATTGGTCTTACCTATGCGTTGGTAGTGGTAAGTTTCTAATTTTCTATAATTAGATTAAGTTAGAAAGCATTCATAAATTTTCTGTTTCGACTTTTGCAGACCTCGGCTATGTGGTAGGGCCTGTTCTTCAAGGGTGGCGCCCCCCTAACACCATCATCGCTTTTGAAATTTCTTGTGCTTGAATTTCAATCTCTTTTAGTAATAACTACTTATTATGAACTAGTTCGTATGCATGTGTATGTGTTAAAGTATGCCCCATTTTACTTAATAAAGTTGCGATTAGTGTGTTAAAAAGGTAAGTCATTTAAGAACTCGTTTTAAATAAAATGTAATTATTTTTAAAACTATGTGCAAATAAAAAAGTGTGAACGAACCTATGAGATTTTTGGGACTTACTCTTTTTACGACCTGAATCAACTAAAGGTGACTTTTACCCATCTTGACTGCAAATCCTGAGTTTCATTCACCTGCAATGTGTGATGATTATTTCACCAGTGATATATAATGAAACAAGGCGACAAAGCTAACGTGGATATGTTTGCAATTTAAATACCCGTCAAAATAGTTGTTAAATATTAGATCGGTCGTTTATCGTATCCAGTCTTTTTCCCAGATCTGCCAAATAATTCGCCTTTTTCTTGCTACAGAGCTTTTTGTACTTTTTTGCGCTCGCTATGTATTGCTCTCGATCAGTTTGCCTGTCAGTCAGTCTGAATTTGTTCAGAAACAGGAATGTGCTTTCTCTTAGGAGACTGCATTCGTTATCAAACTAGCACGACAACTAAAAAATGGCACCTTTCATATCGGAAGGAATTTCAATTCTGATGTCTTTGAGGAATACTTCAAAAACTGCTAAACCCGGAGGTACAGGGGTGCAACATGCAATATGAAAGAAACCTTATTCAAAATGAGATACTCGACAATGAAATCACAATGTCTGAGGTGCTTAATGTCCTGAGCAGGGCATAGGAAAACAAAGCCCCTAGAGAGGATCGGATACCTTACGAATTTTTCATCAACGCTCCAGTTAAATTCTTGGAATCATTGACAGAAATTTTAAATAGCACGTTCAACATGCTCAACCAATATTGTGTTCCCAATCTTTAAAAAGGGCGACCCCAACCTACCATCAAATTATCGAGGAATTTCTTTTGGTAACTGTATCGCAAAGATTCTTATAGGCATCTTAAACAATAGGCTTACAGGATGGGTAAGCCATTATAATAGGATGAAGGAGTATCAAGCAGGTTTCAGAAAGAACTATTCTACTGTGGATAATATATACAATCTGTCTGCGATAATAAACCTGAAGCTGCAAGAGTCGAAAAAGGTATATGGCTTTTTCGTAGATTTCAAAGCAGCTTTTGATAAAGTACCAAGGAATCTCCTTTGGTATAAGCTGCATAAAATGGGAGTCTCTTCAAAATTGATTAACTTCTTGGAAAGAGTATACGGTCAAACGAAAGCGGCGGCTTGGACAGGTGACCTGTTGTCGAGCTATTTTGAGACCAAAGTTGGAGTACGACAAGGATGTACTTTCCCCCTGTTGTTTGCGCTTTATCTAGAAGATCTGCCCGATAGTCTGCAAGGAGGCATTTGTGTGAGAGGAGTAAACATTCGCCTGCTCCTTTATGCGGATTACATCGTCATCCAAGCCGATAAGGTAGATGTGCTGCAAAATATGATTAATAACTTGGAGAAATATTGCGACGAATGGGGAATGGAAGTCAACCTAGTGAAGTCTGAGATAATGGTCTTTTGAAAGGGTGGCAGACTGGCCGCGGCAGAAAAAATGGACCTATAAAGAAGATGCTATAAAAATTGCCACAGAACATAAGTATCTTCGAGTATACTTCACGCCCACCCTCACTTTTATAGAACATGTAGTTAGTAAAAGCGCGGAGGCATAATCCAGCATCAACTACATATGGAACTCCTTCTTGGCAAAGCCTAATGTTAGCATCAGAGCTAAATGGAAACTGCTCAGTCTTATGCCGCACAGGCCCCAGTGTCCGAATGCCCCAGGGTACGCCCTAGCCTTGGAGACTTGCGTGGATGATGCGCACTACTATACCTTAGATTTACACCTTGGGTATGTAGGGAAAACCCTATTTTTCTATGGGAAGAGTGGACTGCATATCTGTGGGAGATATGACTTTTTTCAATTTGCGGGGGCCGAAGGGGGCGTGGCAAAAATTGAAAATAAACTTGATCCGCCTGCAAGTATCAGAAGCATTTGTCCCATACATGTCAAATCTCTATCTCTTACCTCTATCTCTCTCCAAACGGTCAAAAAAGTCGCGAAATTTCCAAAATATTCTTGATTTTAGATTATCATGAAGCCGTTTATATAGAGAAAAAGATCGAACGGTCCAAAATGTTTATACCGACATGCAGCCTGCACCTAGATTGAATATATTCGCTCTCTTAAGAACCCGGGCGACGCCGGGTATTCAGCTAGTACTTTATAGAGTCGGAGATGATTCCTTCTGCCCGTAACATACTTTTGCGCAAAATTTAGCATCTCCGACCGTATAAAGTATATACATTCTTGATCAGCATCAACAGCCGAGTCGATTTAGTCATGTCCGTTTGTCTGTCTGTCTGTCTGTCTGTCCTTCTGTCCGATAAGATGTTAAGAGATAGAGGTTTGACTTGTATGGGACATATGCTTCTTATACTTGCAGGCAGATCAAGTTAATTTTCAATTTTTGCCACGCCTCCTCCCGCCCCCGCAAATTGGAAAAAACGTCATATCTCCCACAGCTTTATAGATAGAAGGTTCGTTCATATTTAGCAATCAGGATTATTTATCGATCCGCCAAAGGAATGATAAAGATCCTATGTACGGTTGTCGATTTATATGGAAAACAAACAATTACCCGAAAACGGGCTTGACCGATTTCTGTTTTAAGAAGAAATCTTCTCGAATCCAAGAATACATTCGTTCTCGACTTCGAGCTTGAGGGCGAGGGAAGTGCGGGAAGCCACAAACGGAGAGCGCGAGCAACAAATGAGAACAATTCTCTCTCGCACTCAGCATTGGCTGGCGCTGGATCCTTCAATTTATAATATGAATTTGACGCCGCGGCAGACAACCGTTGGCTGAGCGGCGGTGTCAGTGATGCAGGCTTGCGAGAGGTCCCGAGTTCGAGTCCCAGTAAAGGTAAGTCAAAAATAAAATAAAACAAAAATTGTAAAGTTAATCATAACAAAAGAATATGTGTGGGGTGTGTGGTATTGTGCTAGCACCACTCAAGAATACTTTTCTCAAAAATCCATTCTTGATTTCTGTATTTTTTGTTCTTGCCGTACTTTCAACATTAAATGTTTTGTTATCAAGAACGATCTTCTTGATTTTTTTCCCTTTTTCCCAAACTTCTGTGGCGGGGATGAAATTTTGAAGAAAGAAGCCTAATGGAATCTAGCTGGTCCCTTTTTTGAGATCTTGAGGAGGACTTGAGGAGTTTTATTTTCTTTTTAAAGAGACATCTCTTACAAAGCCTGAAGATAAAGCCTGAGGTTAAAGATAAGACGGAGTTCCTAATAAAAATTGTAGGCTTAAAGAGAGCAAAATACCTTTCTCTATTTTTCGATCTCAAAACGACTTGAAAGTTAATGCCTTTCAAATGGAAACGTTCGTCATTAAACCGTCAGACCTGTAATTGCTTCATAAGCTTTTGGATTTGAATTTATCATATTACAACTTGCATTTGCTAGTTGCCAATTAAAAATTCTAACAAATTGGCCGAGGAAATGTCCTTGACGTGTGGCTCGCATGTTGAATGTTTTGATTTGAGATTAATAATCACACAAATCAAGCAACATGTTGAACCGGCTGAGACTAGCAAAATGTTAGCGCCACATAACCAAACCAGATGACTTATGTACAGTCAAATCCAGTCGAACAGTCTCTGGCTAATTGCCCGGCCAAGCAATTTGTGATTTTTAATTACTCTGTCCCATCACCTCCTTCTGCACAGTTTGCATACAATTTGCATATTAAACGAATTTATTGCTTTGGCCACTCAACACTCGCGCTCTGAAGAAGCCCCACAGGAGCATCACTCAATCAACAAAGTGCCACCACTCCACTTGGCGGGAGAGGAGTGTTGTAATTGTGAATGTTGAACCATTCGATGGACACGATTTATGTATTAACTCCAGCTATCAGCACTCAAGTTTCTAGACACGAGATTGATGCGCCTACATTTTAGGGTAAGAGTTTTCCAAACAATTAACACAATTTTTTATTTCATTTTTATCGCAATAATTGCATTTTCCCCAATTTCCCCCAAATGCTTTTCCCCATCTTCAATTGCCCGCATCTGGCGTGAATGCGAGATTCTGGTTCCTCATGTCTGTCAATAGTTTCAAGTTTATGTCGAAACTTGCCCAATAGAGAGAGAAAGACACAATGTATGACATTTGCCAGTGGTTTGGTCGTTTTTGTTGCTCGAATGTAATTCCATAAAATTGACTAGAAAATTCAGGCGCAAAAATTAATTTTGATGCATGAAATTGACGCCCCTTTTTTATACCTAGACGAAAAGTGTGTTAAATTGGGTATTTGGGTGAGCGAAGGGGGGGAGCAGAGCACAGTTGAGAGGAGGAGGGTTGGGATGGCAAGCGATTCTCAAACTGGGCACAGGAAATGAAAAGAAATGGGTATGTGCGGTATGCTGAATAAACAGCGTCGGTTTTAAAATTTGGATCAGCTGAATTTGAAGTAAGAGCTGTTATCGAGTCCACCCCAGGCTTGGTAATTCTAATTTTGAATTTGTTTTGAATTGTTTTGAACTGGTTTAATATCTAACTTTATTGTTTAAACCGTAACATCAAATTTCATTCTTGAATCGTTTCTACTTTGTGGCAATGAACCACTCTCAAATCTGATAAGTCAAGACACAAATACACACCACAAAGAAGGCCGGCCTGCAAAAATTTTGTCGTTTTACTTAACTCTCTTGTCAAAAGAAAATTGGCATCCCAATTGGCATCCAGTCCAATGTCCCGAGCTCAAGTCCTAAAGTAAGTATAAAGTTTAAAATATAAATTTATATTATACGCTAACTCCAGGAAGAAACGTTTTTAATTCCCTCAGAAGTTAGATTTTTAACCTCGCAGAGTGGCTTACTTCTTCCCAAAGGGATTTAAGAATGAGATAGTAATGCGATATCGCTTGAGTAAAGCGATACTTACTAAAGGAATCGCATTTATATCTTCCGCAAAAAAAAAAAATTGCTAGGTGGTCAACTGTACAGCTGTTTCAAGAACCTCCCGCTTCTATCATCAGCAGTCTTAGCCTATCTTCTGCATCTCGGCTCTCCAAAATTAAACTTTAAAGACTCAGATGAGATAAATCGCGTAATACCTTTGTATCAATACAACTGCCTCTAATTCCAGCCCTCGAACTGCAAGAATCCGAAGCCTAGAACGTGGTTAATTAGGTACACTCTACTCAACAACCAATATGGTTTTCCGTTAAATACAGACTGAATCTGCGGTAGTAGGTAGATACCACCAATGAGCTTCTTTCAGAGAAAAGCACTTAATGGACGCCAATGGCAACATAGTTACAAGCTGCACACAAATCTGAAACAAACTCGATTTGAATCTGGTTACATGCAAAAATTTGTGGCTCTATCTCTTATAGTCTCTGAGATCGACGCGTTTATACGGACAGACGGACATGGCTAAACCGATTCGGCTGCTGATGCTGATGAAGAATATATATACTTTATGGGGTCGCGAATGCTTCCTTCTACCTGTTACATACTTTTGCACAACTTCATGATCCCCCTTTTCCCATTTTCAATGGGAGGGTATAAAAACTGGTATAGCACCTTCTTCATCCTTCAGCTAAATTCACCCCTCTTCTCAACCTCTCATTTGAGCAGAGATCCCATTCTCTCTTACGCCTCAGTACCTTATTCTCTCTTTACTTATCTTGAGCGCTCTCACTAAGTGCTGTGGACTATCACTGGCAAAATCCGCCAATTCTTCTCACCTCTTTGGAGCCTTCCCGTTTTAAACACTGCCTACTTTCTACTAGTTCTTTCCTTTTATGATTGTTCGTTTTATTAGATTCTAATATTTTTGCATCTTGACTTTTTTGACTTCTTTATTAGACTTATTACTCCTTTTTTGTTTTTTACCTCCTTCTCTTTTTCTTGTTACTCCTTTTCCTATATGAATCTTGATTTTGAGCCTATCACCCTGGCTTTCTTTGACATCAGCACCCCCCCCCTCCCCCCCCCAGCTCATCTATTAACCACCACCACGCCTCAGCAGCGACTCCAATGACCAGCACAACCCCCCCCTAACTAAGTTGACGTTCCTTAGAACCCCACTAAGTTCACGTGCCAACTAATTCCTCATCACCATTAACGGTACCTACGGTTTGAAACTGCAACGAGCCGCCACTTATACTCAAGTTGACTCAGAGCTTCGGCCGCGAGTCATCGCAAGCCCCTTGTAGCTAAAATTTAAGTTCAGCTGCGAGCCGTAATGGGTAAAGCTCGTTAAGTACAAATACTCGCGATGACTCGTAGCTTCGGCCGCGAATCAAAGCGAGTACTTGTTGCCGACGTCGAAGATCTGCTGCGAGCTGTTACGGTCAAAAAACAACAATTTGTGAGAGCAAGAGAGAAAGTAAAGGTAAAAGTAAAGTAAAATCGGCTTGTCAAGATGACAACAGCCCCAAGGGGCCAAAGCCGAGCCTCTCTCAATCTCTTGGCTTGTGCGCTTCTAATTTTAGCACAAGAGAAAGGGACCTACAGTTTAACGCCGAATCCGAACGGCAGTTTTTGAGAGGCTTTTCATGGCTAATTACTGCAATGCTGGCGCCAACAGCAAGAGGTGTGGCCGGGTGTAAAGTTTTATTCAAAGAAAAAAACTTTTCATTAGATGTTCCGAGGCGGGATCGAACCCACGACCTCATGCTCATCAGTCGCGCACACTAACCGCTGAGCCACTCCGGCCACAGAAAGCACGATAGCCTATTTGTATACCCGTTACTCGTAGAGGGTATACTGAAGTCGTGCAAATATATGTAACAGGCAGAAGGAAGCATCTCCGACCCCATAAAGTATATATATTCTTTATCAGCATCAACAGCCGAGTCGATATAGCCAAGTCCGTCTGTCACCTAGATCTCGGAGGCTAGAAGAGCTAGAGCCACCAAATTTTGTAAGTATACTCCTATTGTCCCTACGCAGATCAAGTTTATTTCAAATTTTGGACACGCCCCTCCCGCCCCCACAATACAAAATGTTGAATAACTCCTACAATTTTGAAGATATCAGGCTCATGTAGGCTATGTAGTTTATCTGCCCAATATCTACAATCTCTGAAAGTTTCATAAGGATCGGATAATAAATGGCAGAGTTAAAAAGGTTATAAAAAACGTTGCATACTTTTTGGCGGTGCATGCACTTTTTGCTTACATAATGTTGTAATGGTTACATTAATGTTAATGCTCTGTTAATTAGCATAGGGAAAGTCTTTTAAACACTAATTGCCCTGAGTAACGGGTATATCGTCGGTCGGGCTGCAACGACTTTAACTTGCGCTCTCGTTAGCATTTGTATTTTGCATAAGCTTTCTCTTTCCTTCTTGTGGCATGTTGTTGTTTGAAGTTTTCAAGTCACAATAATTGCATAAGAGGCTTGTCAAAGCTCGACGGTCACCTGCATAGCACGTGCGAGTAAACACGAGTAGAGTGTAGAAAATGCTTGTCCATTGCTGGCAAAAGGCTTGGCCAGAACTGATATTTAGTGATGAAAAATCTTTTCCCTAGACAGATCAGATGGACATCGGACTATGGTTTTGGTTTTTTAATGGTATGGGCTAACTTCAGTGTTTTAGGAAATTTTCCAATTTGTTTTGTGCCAGGCCGTATGAATGCCTAAATGTATGCCGAAGTGCTGGAAAGAGAGCTTATCAAATTCGTAAGAGTTCCATGATGACAATATTAGTTCGTCATGATACCGCTTCCATTCACATTGCCCGGCATACCAAGTCATATTTCAGCTGCCACTATATTCCGTTGTCACAGTGGCCGGCATTAAGTCCGGATCGAAGTCCAATTGAGGATCTGTGGGGCCTCATTTCTGCCAGAATATTCGACGCTGCAAAGCAGTACGACAATCTAAAGCAAAAAGAAGACATTGTAAAGGAGTGGGGAAAATATTCATTTGAAAGTCTTACAAAAATTTGGCCAATTTAAAGTCATAGAAATTTTGGCAGGCTCGAAAATTATTTTGGTGGAATGGTTCCTTGGGCAAAAATCCTTTTTCTGCCCCATAGTACCAGAATCGCGATGAGGCCATTGAGATTTTTGGACCCCCTTCAATTTGACCCACCCTAATACACATATCAATTTTACTGAGGTATAAGTTTGGGATCAGTTTGTGACCAAGGACTAGCCCTTGTAACGATGCCAACAACCTTTACCTACCTGTACTCTTAAATTATTAGGGTATAAAACGTCCCATCACTCTTTATTTAGAACTCGCACTTACTGGACATAGTTCCCTGTTTGTTTCGCCGCCAGCCAAAGGCCACAATTCATTGTTACATGTCCAGGTACAGAGGAATAGAAAAAAAGGCGTTAAATTTTCCTCCGCACTTCGTGGAGGTGGCTAGAACGTGGGTTTGATTTTTTTTTGCAATTACAGAGAGGTGACCGCAGCCTTTCTTGCTGTGGTCGCAGTGTGCGTGTTTCGCTATAGGTGGGCCCCCAGGGACAAAAATCCTGCGCCTACGTGCGCCCATTTATTTATACACCTTGTCCCTAGTCCTGGGCGTGGGCAATTAGTGGGTTGGCGCAATTTGCTTTGGCACTAAACGTTTATTAATGAGCTGCAGTCAATTGCCAGATAACTGAATTATTTATGATGCCCGATGATCCATAAATCTTGGCCAAGCTTTAAGAGATAAGAAGCTGGAGGGAAAGAGTGCAAGATCAAGATCTAGCGATGGTGGTAGTGGTGGTGGTGCTAGACAGCTTTGGGGCGTGTCTGAATATGAAATTTATGCGCACTTTTTCTACCTGGAATAGAACTAGGCATTGTTCTGGTTCTTAGAGAATTTCCATTTGAATGAGTTCCTTTTGTATATTATTGGGTAATCACGTTTGATGCCAAATGTCACATAAATAAGCCAACCCTACCACCCCTTGGGACTTGAGACTCCTCACAGCTGGATATCAACACCTCTCTAGACAAAGCCTTGGGAACGTGAGAGATCAACTTGATGAGCCTAATCCTCATGTACAAATTGCCTAACATTTTACCCATTACATGAAAATTGCCTTCCATTGGATTATAACAAGTTGGCAATTTTCGTTCCTCCATAATCTTGGTGCAATTTTTAAATAATTGAATAAACACAGCAGTTGCAGTGTTTACATTAAAAGAGTGCCTCACCAGCGTCCAGATGCAACGATCAACGTTAATTAGCGGCAAACAAGTTGCGAGAGAGACAAGCGTAGCGAAATGAGCAAACGGAAGCCTCAAATTACTTGCATACAAAATTACAACAAAGAAAAAGAACCCCAGGCCAGGCCAACACCCAGCTTCAAGTTGGCCAGAAGTGTCACCGACTACAACATTTTACCCTCAGGCGGTGGCTCAATTGACCGGTTCCCCCACAAATGATCCATCTTTACGTTTTTCCTGATTCCTTTATGGTTTTTAATATATCGACTACGACAACTGACATTAACATCTGATTCAGCGTACTGTTTTGCCATATGGTTGCTTCTGTTGTTGTGCTAGGACACACCCACTGCCCAGGTAGGCTTGCTCCTTTTGTAATTGACTCTGACGTTGGGCAGCACGTTCCAAGGCGGTGTGTGTCATGTAGCTTTGGTGCCAGTCACGATTGCGAGCCTATTGAAAAGTATATAAAAAAAGAAACATGTTAATAAAGGATCATAAATCAGTGTGAAATTTTCCAAAGTTTTATTGGGGTAACTTAGCAATAGTTTTGTTTGTGACGAAATTTATTTACCCTTCTGGAAGACAGTTTTGATTGCCTATACATGTTTTCAATACTTTTTCAAATAACAGTCAGGTCATTTGTAATTTCCAAAGGAAAGGTGTAAAAGCTAAGAACGAGCAGCACATTGAAATAGTTGCTCTACGATGCAGAACTAGAAGATAGACTGATGTACCTAACATTTTTACGAGTTTAGTAATTTGTAACCAAGCCAGCGTGTTTTTCCCGTTAAAAATCTTCTGATAGTCCAATTTGTGTTTATATATTTGAGAGTAGTTCTAGATTTGATGGGGTTAACTGGTCCTTATCAGTAAAAAAAAAAAATACTTTTTCTCCCTGTGCTTCCAAAAAGTTTTTGTAACTAAGACTACTTTTTGGACCTTACTTTTCAATGGGATCTATACTATATAGATGTCTGATTTCGACCAAAATTGGTGAAAACATGGAAAAGCATAATACACTGTTTACGAAATTTGGAGGCGATCCCATTTAAAACAAAAAAGTTTTCCTCACTAGAACTTCTTTTTCGACAGATCATTCATACTGCAGCTATATGCTATAGTCATCCGATTTTGATAAAATTTTGTAGAAATGTGTTAAAGTATATAAAATAAGAATATGCCAATAAAAAGGACGTTTTCATTAAAAACAAAAAAGTTTTCCTCACTCGAACTAGTTTTTCGACCGATCGTTTCTATGGGAGCTATATGCTATAGTCATCCGATTTCGACCAAACTTAGTGAAATCATCGGAAAGGGTAGTAAACTATGAAATACGTACTTTGGAGGCGTTTCCATTAAAAACAAAAAAGTTTTTCTTACTAAAACTAGTTTTTCAACCGATCGTTCCTTTGACAGCTATATGCTATAGTCATCCGATCCGGCCGGTTCCGACAAATGTGCAGCGTATTTGTACCAAAAGACTTCGTGCAAAGTTTGGTGAGGATAGCTTTAAAACTGACGGAGGAGATAGCATAGAAACAGACAGACGGACGGACGTACGGACGGACAGAAAGGCAAGGCTAAATGAACTCAGCTCGTCATGCTGATCAAACATCCGCACAATTTTATAATACCCTCTGCAAGGGTATAAAAAGTGGTGTCCAAACTCACACAATGAAAGCGTTGCGCTTGTGTGCGAAGCAGCGAAACACGAAGGCAACGTGACGTTTTACTGCTTTACACTGAAAAAATAAAATACGTGCGATTCAAACATAAACATTAAATTTTAAATTTCCCATTATTTCATTATAACACACGTGGCAAAGTTGGTAGTGCCTTTTAATAACATCAAAGGTAAAGCGACATGCAACGTAATGGCACAATAAACATTGAGCGTTTTCATCCATATTCTCAATGAAAAATAATTCATTTTCCCAATTGAGATCAAACATTTTTTTCGGTGTAGTGTAAAAATCATGCGCTTTATGGTCTTTCCTCATTGAATGCAGCATAGCAACTGACCGACCGAACAACCGAACACATGAGTCGTAAGAGCAAATGCTGCCGAGCGTTCTATTTATAGAATATACATATTCTCTCTCTCTCTCTATATATGTGACACTGCGACGCCGGCAGAATTTGGACATCGCTGATCTAAAGCTTTCTCGTTTTATACAGTCTCTGTCTGTACGTAACTTGCAATGTCCAGTACACTTTTACGTACCGAAACCTTTTTAAGCGCACCACCCGCACAACCGATCTAAAGGCCCAGCCGCTAACGAACGACACGAGATTTTTAGTAATTTGAGCTTAAGTTGCTAAAAGTGCCTGTTCTGACCCTTTTTAGGAGCGTTTTTCGGGGAATCTATTCTATTGTTTGGACTCTCCTTAGCTCCTTAGCTTTAAAATAAACAATCTCAAACAATCCTGCAATTTTTTTCAATGGAGATTTTTTTTTTGGAAAAATAATTGCCTTGAATAATTGCCTCTTATAAGTCTTTTATGAGTTATTAACCCAAAATGGTACCAACTTTGACGAGGTGTCAAGGATTTTAAGTTAAGCTGACTACTTTCACCGTTATTTCCATTTATTTAACCTGCTCTTTAAATACATTTTTTAAAACAACAAAATAAAAATAAAAACTTATATTATTAGAAAATGAATTTCGTTTATATTTTAATCTGTATTTTCGAGCTTCCAAAAGTATGCTACAAATTTTGAACCCTCGGAACGAAAAAAGTTCAGCTCTTATGTTTAAGCTTCATGGGCAAAACTCGGATGTTTAAAAAAAGAAAGCATACTTTCGGCTGACTTGATACTTGCTCGAAGTCAAGAAAACTGGCAATAGCGCATTTTTAAAACCGATTTAGTGAAAATCCAAAGACAAAATTAGCACAAAAGCGATACTCCAGCTATAGTACACTAATTCAAAGAAAAAAACAAATTAGTATTTCCATGTTATGAACGGAGTCTTTATACTTTTTTATTATATAAATCTTAGTCCGTAGTCGAAAATATACAATCAAACTCAATAAGCTGTTTCTTTTCATAGTTTCGACTATTAATTTTCCATTTTTTCTGAGAAATTTTAATAAAAATCAACTTTGAATTGCTGTCATTCAAAAACCTATTTGTGAAAAGTCTTCAATTTTGGCATTATATAGATATAAGTATTCTAAATCAGTTCCGACAATCGTTTTATCCAGTTTTCCCAAACAAAAAAGTGGGACTTTTGGCCAAAATTTCGACTTGCCGGCCCAGCATATATCAAAAATCTGGCTGGTAAATATTTCATGCATCGAAAAATTCTAATTTCACTGGACTATATTTACTTTTTTATTTTGAATATATGTACTCATATTTTACAAATCGCTTCCGCCCCACTTGGGAACTCCCGATTAGTGTCGTTTTTCGGTAGAAAGCTTTTTGTAGAACAATTGCTAGAACAAATTGATGGCTAAATAAATTGTTTATTTTTATTTATTAATATTGGGTAAAGGACTGAACCAAGGTTCGAACCAAAACCTCTGTATCCATAGACGTCGTTGGTGTATGGTTGTCTAATTCACAGCCTTCTGTGGGCAAAAATATTTTTCATTTAAGCATTAACGTAGTATATTAAAAAGAGGGGGTAAGTCTGGTTCGTGTTCAGGTTCTGAGGGACCCAAAAAAACCCGAATCAAACAGAATCTCGATGGCCAATTTGCATGTAATATTGCATAAAGATGCCTAAAACTCACTGATTGTGACATGAAGATCCAGTAATTTCAATTGTATCCGGAACTAAACCAGTTCTTGGAGTGTACATTGAATATGACGGCATGTTAAATGCGGCCTAAAAGTAGGCAAAGATAAATATATGCAATGCGTAGAAAGGAATCATTTTTCTGCGCAAGGTTCTGTTAAACGTTGCTCAATATTTAGACTCGTATGTTCACCAAACATGCATTAGCCAAAGAAAACTAGAAACTAATTTCATATTCTTAGATTATTAAAACTTGTTCCTTTATTGGATAGTGAAGTTGCATAATGAAGTTTGTTTATAATTTGCTCAGAGCGCGAAGATAAGACGCAAGCAGTAAATTACAAGCAAGCAGTAAATTACAAGCAAGCAGTGCGAGTTGACAATATAACACTGTTAATATAACAGATATTTAGCACAGCTGTTAACAAAAGCTGCTGCCTGAAAGTAGGCAATGCATTAAATAGCGAGCATGAACAATGACAGCCTGAAAGTATGCCACATATAATGAACATAGCTTAGTGAAATGCAATGTAAGTAAAATTAGCTTGTCAAGATGACACAGCCCCAAAGGGCCAAAGCCGAGCCTCTCTCAATCTCTTGGCTTGTGCGCTTCTAATTTTAGCACAAGAGAAAAAGTCCTACAGTTTAACGCCGAATCCGAACGGCAGTTTGAGAAGCTTTTCATTTCTAATTACTGCAAAGCTGGCGCCAACAGCTAAGGGGTGTGGCCGGGTGTAAAGTTTTCGTTAGATGTTCGGAGGCGGGATCGAACCCACGACCTCATGCACAGCGGTCGCGCACACTAGCCGCTGAGCCACCCGGCCAGTGAAATGCAATGGATGAAATGAATTCTTACTTTGGTTTTTTGTTTTATACTCACTTTAAATTCTGGTTCATTGCTTGAGATCCAAGTTATGCACATTCTTGACATAAGTTATTTCATCTATACTTTCTCTTTGATCTTTAATTGAGTGCTCCAATTTCGGGAGGCGCAGTCTTTAGAGAACCTGGCAGAAACTATTGCTTATTGTCTAGTGAATCGTAGCTGAGCTTCCTGGCTAAAAAAATTCATTTCAAGTAAGAAGTCAAGCTAGAATACTGCCAGCGTTACTTAAACAATTTTAAAAGATGGATGTGAGGGGCCGAAATGGAAACTGAAAGATCTAAGAGCTGGCTAAAATTTTAAAATCATGCTTGGTAATAGACATCTAGAGGCGATACAGAAATACTTTAGTTAATCTTACGACCCCAACTCCCGCACCCTCACACTTACTCTGGCGTTTTGCTTTTCCCTTAACTCCACATAAATTTGTTCATCCTCGCGTATGTTAAGGTCCAACTCCCGCCGTTGATTTGTCTGCGATTTGTGTAGGTTAAGTCTTTGATTTTGTTTGATTTGCTCTTGCACATCGGCCAGTTGCTGTAAACGCTTGCCCTCGGCCTTAATTAGCTCCTGTTGCTGCTTACGTTTGTCGGCTTCAGCTGCGACTGTCATGCTAAAAGATATATACATGTATACCTCTGTCTTTCCTTTTACTCAACAACTTACGCCTGTGCATAGTGGCGTTGCTCTAACCACAATTCCTCATCCATTTGTTTCCGTTGCTTTTCCTGCTGCATTTGGTTCTCGGCTTGCCTCTGACTTTCAATTAGGTGTCGCAATTTCTGCTCATAAAGTTCCTGCTGCTTTTTGCTGTCATCCAACCTTTGCCAAGCCCGTTGCCATAAATTCTCGACACAGGCTTCCCGACGTTGCAATTCCTTACGTTCTTCAATCTGTTTCAATTGTATGTGCTTTGTTTCCAGAAGGATTTGCTTGGATTGCATTTGACGATACGATTCAGAGTTCTCGCTAAATCATAGAAAATGTTGATAAAAGTTTGTTATTTCATAAATCAAAGCTTACATCTCCTGCTGCTGTTTCTTGAGCTTCACCAGCTCTGCCTCCGCTTCGGCCCGCTTTAAACATTCCATTTCAATCCATTCGCAACGTTGTCTTTCAGCCTCAGCGGCACGGTTAAGCAGCAGTTGGGCCACCTGCTCATCCAGTTGCAAGGCTTCCACATGTAATTGGTCAGCCAGTTGGTGACGTCGATTGGACAAGTTTTGAGCATATTCCTGCATACGCTGAGCCACCTGGCCACCAATTTGTGTTTTCAGATTACGAAAAGTGGTACGATTCAAGAACTCCAACATATTGATGAGATTGGGAAATGCGTACAAAGTGAATGCATATAATAACGACAACTGTTGCCCTGGTATTTGTTTGATATGGCGCTGCTGCCCGGGACAACGGGACAGTGCCTGAAAACATAAGAAGAAAACATAAGGAATGTATTTAACATATAGTTTGGAGGGATAGTTGTAATTGTCAGAAATGTTGCAGGGAAAACTTGAGCGAACGCAAATGTAAATTGATTGCCATATAAAGTGGGTGATCCATTTCCAGGTTTTCTTAATTTGAAATAAAACACTTAAAATCACAGCTCGCAAAAAACTTTCAACACTTTTAGCGTGTAAACAAAAAACAGTTAGGTTACGTACACAACGAAACAAAGCAAGCGAAAGACAGTTTCAGTTCTGTTTTTGTTCATTCCTGTTGCTCTTAGAGCAAAAAAACTATTTTTTAGTTCCTGTTTCTCTCCCGTCTTTCAGGAGCAAGCAACGCAGCGGCGCTTGTACAGCTTATACTATGCGTGTTTGAGCAGCGCTGCTTTGATAATTTTCCTATATACGCCAGATAGGAGCTCCGGGCCCTGTTCCCAGTTTTTGAAGGCTGCGGAATTAGAGCACAACTCCACGAGAGTACGGCGAGAAAGGTTGCCCGAAGATTGAAATCTAGAGTGTACTCTGTCCAATATTTAAACCGGAGCCCTGCGCCAATTACCGCGGGATCAGTCTCCCCTTCCCATCGCATATAAGGTTCTATCATGCATCCTATGCTTGAACGTCTAAAGCCGAGAATAAGTGAACTATTGTAAACCTTATCTGTGGCTTTAGACCTGGCAAATCCACCACGGACCAGATATTCACATTGCGACAAATCCTGAGAAGACCCGAGAGAGATATCGCCACTTTTTTTGTTGACTACAAAGCCGCATTTGACACGCCGATAAGGTCAAAGTTCTTTGAAGCCCTGTACCTTTGGTATCTCAGCAAAGCACGTTCGACTTTGCATGATGACGTTGAGAAGCACACAAAGCTCCGTCAAAATAGGAAAAGACCGCTCCGAGCTTTTCGATACCAAAAGAGGTTTTAGGCAGGGTGATACCTTATCGTGCGACTTCTGTAATCTGCTGATGGAGTACATACTGCGCCAGTGCCCAAATGCTAACATAACGGGCACCATCTTTACCAGAGGTAACATGCTACTTGCAAATGCCAATTATATTGATATCATCGGCAAAAGCGAATCTGTGGTAAAACGGGCGTTCTCAGAAATAGAGAAGCAGTCAAAACTTATGGGCTTAGCGGTAAATAAGGAAAAGACGAAATACATAAAATCAACGCGCAGTAAGTTACCGCTTGGACAATCTGTTGCAATGGGAGACTAAAACTTCAAGGTTGTTAAGGAATTTGTCTACCTCGGAACGACGATAACCAGCGACAACAACACCAGTCTGGAAATCCGAAGAAGAATTACTCTTGCAAACCGATGTTATTACGGGCTCAATAAGGAGTTCAAGAGCAGAGACCTCTCTCGGAAAACGAAAATTGCGCTATACAAGTCGCTTATCATCCCAGTCCTGCTATACGGCGCAGAAGCATGGATGAGGCGGCAATTGGCGTGTTCGAGAGAAAAGTTCTTCGGAGGATTTATGGACCTCTAAACGTTGGCGGCGAATTTCGCATCCGAATGAATCGCGAACTGTATGAGCTCTATGGGGACACTGACCTAGTCAAGCGCATAAATCAACAGCGGCTGCGCTGGATAGAACATGTTACCCGTATGGATGATAACGCTCCAGCAAAACGGATGTACAGTCGGCATGCGAACGAGCTGGGAGGCATTCCCCCGCAGGATCGACCGAAGCGGAGATGGCGCGACCAGGTGCAGGGAGATATTGCGAAGCTGGGAGTGTCCTCCTGGTGGAATGTCGCTCGGGACAGAGGCGAGTGGCGAGCATTAGTGGCAGCGGCCGATACCGTAAAACGGTTGTGATGGCCAAAGAAGAAGAAGAAGAAACTTCCAAACTGTCTTTTGCGTATGTATTTGTTTGTGTGTTGCGCTCGCCCAGTCGGACTTGACTGCGTGCCAGAAGCACATCTTCCTTTCGCTTTTGTAAAGGGGCGAAACGCAGCAGGAACTGTTCTATTAGAAGCGACGTTTGCATGCGTTGTTGTTGTTGATTCCACTTCGTAAAAACGCACGGCTGTCTCTGCCTCATGCTGCACGCGTGCTTTTAGAGGGACGGTAAAAAGAACGGTAAAAAGAACATTGCACCAACACGTGTCTTTGCCAGACACTAACAAATTTTTCCAGGGCTGGCAAGTCTAACTCAATGTAGATAACCCTTAATAGCTATGAATAAAAGCTGCTATAATATATTCGCGAGAAACGCATACCTGTTTTTGTAGTTGGGCCATAATCTTATACACACACCTTCTTACTTGACTATCGAAAAAAAAACAAGTAATGAAGCTGTAGTCGAGTGCCCCGACTACAAAATACCCTGTTCCCTTGATTTCGTGTGTTTTCCTTTACATACACACACACTCACACATACACACAAAGACCCCCCCTCTCTTTCACAAGCAAAATTGATTCGTATATAACTTCGGTGTTTATTGCCCGATCTAGGTGATCTTTTCAGAATAGATAGATATTGGGCCTAGATAGATATTGGGCCTACTTGATATATGTAAAGTTTGAAAGGTCTATCTTAAAAATTGTGGCTCTGACAGTTTTTTGCGCTTAAAGGGAGGGGGAGGAATTTTCCAAATCTGAAACAAACTCGTTTTGAATCGGGTATACACCTATCTAAATGCAAAAATTTGTGGCTCTAGCTCTTATGGTCTCTGGACAGACGGACAGGGCTAAATCGACTCGGCTGTTGATGCTGATCAAGAATATATATACTTTATAGGGTCGCAAATGCTTCCTTCTACCTGTTACATACTTTTGCACAACTTCATGATGATGACATTTTCAATGGGAACAGCTTCCCATGACAGATATATGGTATTTGTGTACTGGAAAAATAAACATTGTCGACTGATAATACTCCCGGCTATGACGAATCATTCAACGTTTCCACGCCAGTTGGCTCGTGTTGCCGAGTTTAGTGTGAAATCAATCCTCGAGCTCAGCAGTTGTGTGTGCTCAAAGAAATTCGTATATAAACAAGTAGAAACCTCCCGACATTATCAATCTGTGCTGAACAATGGGTAAGTGCAAAGGGCATGTCGTGGTGTTGATTTGTGTGTTTCGATTCACTCTTCTAAGCACCGTGCAGTCGGGAGCAGTTGTGAGCATTGGTAATCCGAGTGTCCCACCTAAGATTCCCATTTTTCCTTTTCGCCAACTGCCCGTATCTTACCGCGCTGTCTTACTTATCGGCCCGCCGTCCGTTCCTCTCGTTGCAGAACACACCTGGGTACACTCGACGCCAAATGCCGCTCTGCCCCCATACGCTGTCATTGGTGGCCGTGACTCCGATCGCTCGCCCATCTATGTGGGTCGCTCCTTCCACAAGGGTGAGAATCTGCCCGCAAAAGTGATACCGAGCAAGGGCTGCGCCTATGTGGCCTACGGAGGTCAGGAGCATCAGAAGACACGCTACGAAGTATTGGTGGGTCAGGGATTCGCTTGGGTGGGTGCCTCCAGCGGGGCTGTTCCATCAAATGCAGTACGCAGCGGCACTACGCGCTCTGGCGAACCTCTGTATGTGGGACGTGGTCATCATGCCAACAGTTTGACTGTGGGAAAGATTCATCCATCGCATGGTTGCTTGTATATACCATTTGGTGGTCATGAGGTGAGCATAAAAACCTATGAGGTATTAATCTACCATCAACACGATGTTTGGGTGGCGGCCTCGCACAGCTATACGCCCCCGGGTGCAGTAATAGCCGGTCATGACTCCGATTGTACACCCATTTATGCTGGACGGGCCATGCATGAGGGGGAAATGCTGCCGGCTAAGGTGATACCCAGCAAATTATGCGCCTATGTGTGCTTTGGCGGTTACGAATTTCAAAAGACCAGCTATGAAGTACTGACCGGTTGCGGTTATGTCTGGGTTCATTCGCGCTCACATGGCATGCCACCAAATGCGGTGTCCACGGGAAGAGCTCGCAATGGCGAACCCATCTACTATGGGAGAGGATGCTATCAGGGTAGCCTGACGCCGGGATTGATATCGTCGCGTCAACGCTGTTTGTATATACCATACGGAGGACGGGAGATTCGCCTGGATTCCTATGAAGTACTCTGCAGGCAGTAAGCGAGCCAGACGGAGAGAGAACTTCCATCACTGTATTTACTTAGCTTATAGATCAAAATTGTTGAAATGTATCAAATTATATGTATCGATAGACTAACATGTTCCATCCCTAATGTATCGACTCAAGTGAGCGAGTTAGTTGTCTACGAATCTCCAACGCGAGCACACGATTATCTATTACTTGAATAAAGACTTTATATTAATTTCACCTAGATCCTATGGGCTCACATTATTAACAACAGGTTATTGGTACCAGGACGCTTCAACAGCGCATTAAAGTCGGGGAAAGTGAAGTTAAAGTACGGAATTTGTGAAAAACGAAATTAAAACGAAGTTGCCATTGAAAGGTGACAGAATATTTAGATAAAAAATAGAGGGGGTGGGCGAACAGGACCCATGGGGAAAAGCCTACAAGACGGTGGTGAAACGGCTCCACGCGAACAGGCACACTGCATCGTCTGACAGTGGCATGCTAAGGGAAATAGTGGAGGTACTTTTTCCTTACAGGGACAACATCCTCTACCCACTCCCAGCTGCGCCACATTGGGAAGACTCGCTAAGTTCTCTGGAGCCAATAACAGCAGCAGAGGTGTTGGAAGTGGCAAAGAGGCTCAAGCCTAACAAGGCCCCTGGCCCGGACGCGGTCCCTAATCGAGCTGTAAAGCTAGCGATTGCACTTAGACCAGATATTTTTGCAGACACTTTCACCCGGTGCCTAAGAGAAGGTGTTTTTCCTGAAAGATGGAAGCAGCAAAAGTTGGTACTCATACCCAAAACTGGTAAACCTCCAGAGGAACCCTCTTCCTATAGGCCGATCTGCCTAATCGACACTATGGGCAAGGTGTTTGAAAAGCTAATCAGCTCAAGAATCGAGGCAGCTATTGATCAATTCGGATTCCGAAAAGCGATGTCTACTGCTGATGCCTTTTCTAAGGTGATTGGGATAGCTTCGAAAGCCATCAAGGGAACGCGCTGGAAAGGGGGAACCAAACAGTATTGCCTCGTAGTCACCCTGGACGTAAAAAATGCCTTCAACACAGCATCTTGGGGCAAAATACTAAATGCACTCGCTGACTTCGGAGTCCCACTATACTTGTTGAAAGCTATCTTAAGCAACTTCGATGGTAGACAGCTGCAGTACGAAACAGACACTGGCACAGAGACATACAGTATAACCGCTGGTGTTCCCCAGGGCTCAGTCTTGGGACCGCTTTTATGGAACACAATGTATGATGGTATTCTTAGACTGCCGCTTCCGGACAACACGCACATAGTCGGGTTCGCGGAAGACGTGGCACTAGTGGTGGTGGCAAAAGAACTTGCAACGGCAGAATTTATGTGTAACGAAGCAATCAACAGGGCGGTGCAATGGCTAGCCAGTGTTGGTCTAGACCTAGCAGCGCATAAGACCGAGGCCGTTCTTATCAGCAGCAGAAAAGCGGTGGAGACAGCAGAAATCCGAGTTGGCGGTGTGACGATTACATCCAAGAGGGCGATCCGGTACCTTGGAGTCATGTTGGACACGCGACTCAGCTTCCGTGAGCATCTTCAGGCGATAAGCGATAAGGCTGGAGCTACAGCGAGGGCACTGGCCAGAATCATGCTCAACACGAGAGGCCCGAAACAAGGTCGACGGCTGCTCCTTGCGAGCGTCCTTAAGTCTACCATCCTGTATGCTGCACCTATTTGGGCGGAAGCCATGGGGGTTCCCAGCTACAGCAAGGGTGTCCGCTCCGCATATCGACTATGCGCGCTGAGAGTCTGCTGCGGTTTTAGAACAGTGTCCGATGACGCTGCTCTTGTCATTGCCGGCATGGTGCCGATAGACACACTGGCACTAGAAGCGAAGGGCATAGCTGATGCTGCAAAGGCTGAGCCAACAAGAGCATGTACGAAAGAGGAAGCCAGGAAACAAAGCATTCTTTGTTGGCAGTCCAGGTGGGACAGGTCTGCTAAAGGCCGGTGGACGCATCACCTTATCCCCAACATAAGGGAGTGGATTGAGCGGAAGCATGGAGAAGTGAGCTTCTGCCTCACCCAGCTGCTCAGTGGACACGGGTGCTTCAGAAGCTACCTGCACAGGTTCGGACATGATACCGCGCCGGAGTGCACTTGGTGTGAAGGAGGCTTGGTCGAGGATGCAGAACACGTCCTCTTCTGCTGCGGCCGTTTCACAGCCGCACGAGCGCAGTTGGAGGCTGTGGTTGGCGAATCCATAGCGGCGGAAAACCTAGTGGCTGCGATGATTGCAAGATCCGAGGTGTGGGATGCAGTAAACTGTTTTGCTGCCCACACTATGGGCGAGCTTCGCAGACTGGAGAGGCAACGAGCGAATGCGGTATAAATAACGACATTACCCCTGCGAAGCATTGCTTCGCGGCCGTCCCGCAGGGGTGAAGTTTTATCTTTTATATCGCCTAGTAGTATAAGTTTTAAGTTATATGTTATAATGGAAATAAAAAAAAAAAAAAAAAAATAACACTCCAACATGCCATTCTTAGCGAGCCTTTCAAAGCCAAACAGGAGGGAGTGTGGCTCCAAAGTAGCGATAAAGGATCGGCCATATGGAGCTGTGGGCAGCCACCAAGCCAGCTCACAAATCGGGTCGCGAAGAGGGGATATGCTAGAGCAAAGCGTCTTCAGGCGTCTTTATCTATAGCTGCTACCTAGCCCCAAGCCTATCGATTGAAGAATATAAGGCGATTCTCGAAGATGTAGCAAGCGATGCGCGGGAAAGATCACCAGCTATTATCGCAGGGGACTTTAACGCTTGGGCCACCGAATGGGGAATGGGGAAACGTGGAACATCTTTACTGGCCGCATTCGCCTCGCTAGACGTCTGCATACTAAACAATGGGAACTCGTGCACCTATAGCAAAGCAGGCAGAGAGTCAATCATTGACCTGACTTTTGCAAGCCCCGAGCTGACCCGCAACTCCACATGGCAAGTATCGAAGCTATACACCCACAGTGACCATCTAGCAGGTATCACGCAGATTGCACCTCCTGGCAGCTCAAGAAATGTGCAGCAAATGCCGCACGTCGGATATAAAGCTAATACGCTTAATGTTAGCACTCTCCTCGCACATGTAACGGAGCTGAACATGACTGGTAGTGCAGACCACAGGGCTGAGTCGCTATCGGAGGCGATTAAGTTGGCCTGTAATGCATCAATGGCTAAGTCACAAAAAGGAACAAATAGACACCAATCGGTTCCGTGGTGGAACGCTGACATCGCTAAAGCCCGATCTGAATGACAGACAGAGCTCGTCCTACATCCAGTTAAGCGTAAACTTCAAGGCCAAAAGGAAGATCCTTAAGGATAAAATAAGGGAAAGCAAAACTAGGTGCTTCCAAGAGCTCTGCGATGCTGCAGACGCCCAACCCTTTGGAGCAGCGTACAAGCTAGTTATGGGGAAACTACATAGGCAACCAATGCCTACATGCCCCATGCAACTGGAAAACATTGTACATGCCCTTTTTGCGCCGCAACCACCTGTAACAGTTCCCGAACAAGGTCATGAGGAAGAGGAAGCAGTTTTAACCAACTCAAATGAAGTCCTGCAAAATCTTCCCTTTTTTCACAACCCTCTTTTGTTAATAATCTCTATTTTATACCTGTATACTATCTCTAATAAAAAAAAAAACACACTCCAACATACAAACGAACGAGCACCGGGTACAACCCCCCCCCCAGAAAATTGATTTTCAGAACAGATAGATATTGGGCCTTACATGATATATATAAAGTCTCGAGGGTCTAACTTAAAAATTGTGGCTCTGACAGTTTTTTGCGCTTAAAGGGGGAAGGGGGAGAAATCTATCTCTTATAATCTCTGAGATGGACGCGTTTATACGGACAGACGGACGGACGGACAGACGGACATGGCTAAATCGACTCTGCTGTTAATGCTGATCAAGAATATATATACTTTATAGGGTCGCAAATGCTTCCTGCTACCTGTTACATACTTTTGCACAACTTCATGATCCCCCTTTTCCCATTTTTAATGGGAACAGGGTATAATAACCCAAACGTTTACTTTAAATTACATTTTCATGTACTTACACTCATATAGATTATTGCATTGTTTCGGGCCTTAAGTTGCGGATGATACGGGGGTAAGATCCTTATTGAGCATGAAGAGAAAACGCCAAACCACAGCCATTATTATCGCTCCCAACAGTGGACCAGCTATGAAAACATAAATATAATCAAAATCTTCTGAAAGACAGTTGGGCCAGAGCGAGCGGAATGGATTCATGCTAGCATCAGTATACGGAGCCTGAAAAGGGCAGACACAAACGATAAGTATATTAGTATAAATGCATATATGGGCCGCACTATAGACTTACCGCAACCAAATGGAGAGCCACTACCACCAATCCAATGCGCAGCGATATGGACTCCTGCACCGTTTCGTTCTGCTTATGCCACGAGGCGCACATGGCAAACACCTGAAATGAGCAGACTGTTAAACTGTCCAAGGCACAGCACCCAATCACTTACCCAAGTTCCCGTTATGAAGACCTCGAGCAGAAGTCCCTTCCAAAAATCATCTACAGCCATAATGTGAAGTGCCGTGGAGCAATGATAGTGTTTGATGTCTTTGATTTTTCCGCCATGAAGTATGGGAAAGTCACTGGATAGAAGGTAGCCAATTCCAAACCCACATATGGAACCAACCAACTGGACGAGTATATAGAAAATGCCTGGCACTACCTTGATGTTCTTCACGATCATGGCTGCTATGGTGATGCAGGGATTTAAATGTGCTCCAGAAATAATACGGAATGCTTGGGTAAGACCCAGTACAGCAAGGCCCCAAATCATCGAGTACGCCATATGCGCGTACGGCGATGATCCAAATGTTTTTAATTTGACCTTTATGCCAACCTCTGGATGATTTGCTCTATAATACGCTTCTACATCCGCTCGTGATACGAAGGCCGAGGATCCCCAGCAGCCGACAAATTGCAGTAATAAAGTGGCTATGAACTCGGCCAACAGGGCAAGGAGAAGTTTCTTGTTGCAAACTCCCATAATTTACAGAGCTAAAAAAAAAATTGTATGAAAATAACCAGTACGAAAATTTACTTCAAGTTATATACGAAACGAGCTATGTGGAATATTGTGTGAGACTGAATAGAAGCACAGTCCGGTCGAACGTTTTCAATAATATACAAAATGACAGCAAAGGCATTGCCTACCAAACCGAAGGGAAGAGGGGAAAAAATTACAAAAAATTTAAACAATTTGCTTAAAACTTGCAATTCTTTCGAGGGCAGTATTTGGGACCCCTATAGCAACGATGAGTATGCTAGGCCCTCAGGGGCCCAACAAACCTCTCAATTCACATAGACTTGAGACGCGCACTTGCGAGGCTTGGCTTAAGAGATCGAACAGCGCTCTGTTTGCTTTCAGTCGCAGGCCGATGGTCGATGAGGGCAGGTCAGAAGTAGTCTGCGCACACCACTCTTTGGCCTCGCTCTTCCTGACAAAATGATCGACAGATGATTCACATAGCATTTTCAGTTTGCCTTACACAGAGAAAAAAAAGGGTATTAAAAAATATCCATTTGATGATTTTCGTATCCATTTGAAATGGATATGTCTTTAATATCCTTTAAATCATCCAACGGAGCTGAAAGGAATGACCATTTTTCATTTCCTTTGGGCGATTTTCAGCTCCGTTGGATGTTTGATAGGATATTAAATATGACTAAAATGATATTTAAGACATGTCCAATCCAAATAGATCTTTTTTTTATCTTTTTTTTCTGTGTACTTGAGCCTCTAACCGTCTGTCGTGTCAAAACAAAATATCTAGAAACGATAAGTCAAAACAGAAAAAAATTAAAAAATCAGTAAAATTTTCACAAAATTTTATCTTTGACCTTCTACAACTTACCCAAATTTACTTTGATTTCAATAAATGATCACAATATAAAACGGTTGCTAAATTGTCTATCTTTTTGCTTTTATTTCAAAAAATCCATGATCCATAACCAAGGATAATGAAAGACAATCACTGATGCAGAGACTATTTAATAAGCAGTAAATTTTTCAAAAATAACTTAATTAGTTTGAATGCATATTGCAGATCCAAGATTCCAAGATCAATGATTGCTGAATTGCTCGATTTAAAAGCGGACTTAAAAAACTTTAAGTGGTTAAGTGATTCGTCAATTATGTACATGCAAGAATTAATCATTTCTTGAACCTATAAATATGATTATAATAAAGGTCCCAACTGGTAGCACCTTTTCTGATCAAATCTTAAAACAGTTTAAAAAATAAAAATGTAGAATGTATTTCGATGGCTGGAGAGGTGGAAAATAAAGTTAATAAACTTTACTGATGTACTAGACTTCCCCGAATTCTTCGAAAGTGAACAAAAAATATTTCTCGGATGTTCATATCCACTTTCAATCTATTTGTTATTTAACGGAGTTCCAATGTACAAATTACACCATAAATATAGAGTACTTTAAAGCAGGGATGCAAACCGATCGAAAATAAGAAAATTCTGTCAAATCTCAACCCTTAAAGCACATCCTTACGTATAACAACCCGATATTTTCTGTTCTAGGATCTAGGATCAAAGGTGAGGCAGTCCGAAAAGTTGGAAAAGTCGAATTTCTGTCCAAGGATCGTCTTTAATTTCGACGATTCTGAAGCCTTAAAACCTTTCTTAAGAAATCATTATATATCAAATATTGCAACAAAAGTTCGGTAAAAAGACACTATAAGTGAGCTTTAACATTGTAAAAAGTTGTTCGGTATGAAATAGCTTTCTCTGAGAAAACTTTCAATATTTGAAGAGTTGGTTTAAACAAAAACCCGGGTGTAACAACCAGAACTAATACTTCAAATGTGTTCGAACCTAACGGATCCAAGTTTATTTTACATCAAATACCGAAATATAAATAAACAACTCCTTCAGTTCTTGTATTCTGCGGTGTGAGGTTTTATTACCTATTCGTAGGTTGCAAAAGAAACTTAGAAATTAACATCAGAAACTTACCACCCACGCTCTTTTTCCTTCACGGGCGCCTTTTTAACTAAACCCAAGCGAGTGGTAATCGGCAAATACTAGTCGATCAAACAGTACTTATCGATTAACATTACGGTAAATTCAGAAATACTTATCGACTAAAGAAACGGGCTGGCAACTTATTTCAATTCAAGAGCTGCCAACTTGTTAAACATATTTGAACATTTAAAGAATAACCGTTAATAAAATCAAGTTCAATTCCCTTCACAACAAGTTTGTTCCACCTAAGCTCATAGTTTTTCAAACTTCTGCAGCTTCAAAAGTCAATAAAATTACTCTTTGAATAGATTTAAGGATATTTTTGAATGTTAGACTTCAGAATGGGCTCAAAGGATTAGAATTCGGTTAAAATAAGGGCTATCATAGATCAAAAATGAGTTATTGATATCATTTTGGATATGCCGCAACAACGAAAGTCTGAAAAATGGTTTTCCGAGCAGATTTCTGTGTAAGTTGCGACGTCATCATCAATGAAGGGCTTTAAGAGTTGAGAAAGGATGAAATTTAGGATGATCCAAGAAAATAATGAAGTTTTTGCAACGTTTTCGGAGAACTGTACCTTCGAAACATCGGAAAAATACCTTTCCTCGCAGACTTAAGGAAAACTGGGACTTTATACTTAAGTGAATATGTGACTTATCGAAATTGAATTCGTCCGTAATATCACTTTAAAAGCTGTATTCCTGTCTAAAGTTGGATTAAGGTAAAGAAGCTCGACAGACTAGTGAGAGCATCGTACCGTAAAAGAACTGAGATACGCAAACAAATCAATTAGCAACTTTCAAAGAAGGAATGTTGACTTATGACAGACATATTAAGAGGTCGAAGGAAAATTTCAGGAGGTGTACGGGATCACATGTTTCATAGATCCGGAATCGATTAGGACTTATCGTAGCAATTCGATTAAAACTCCAAAAATTTGTAAGTCTTGATACTTAACCCGTTATTTTTTGTGGTTTTAGGTTTGGTTCAGCATTTTAGAAGGGTCGACGGTTCGGTTTATCAACTGGAATTTGAAGTTTGGTTCGGCTCAGAACCGAATTGCATCCCTGTTTTAAAGAAAGTCCGAGTACATTGCGGATACAAGTGGGGGTAGGGGTTTGCGAGTGAATTTATTGTAGAGACAAATATTTTATTTCTGACTATATCTTAGAAGGTAAATTTGTTGCATTTCTGTCTTTTTTTTCTGTTTGTTTACAATAGGGATTTCGATAGCGATATCGATAAGCCCGGTAGGATGGCATACGCACAGGCGTTTGTATGAGTGAGTGCAGCTTTTCGACCTAAAGCGCCCTCTAGCGTTGCAGTTTGGCAAGTGTGGGCGGTAGATCGTTGCGGGCTTGGGAAGTATCCCGCCCTGGGGTGACTAGCTGGCCGGTGTTAGCCCTAAAGAAAAAGCAGCGTCGTAACATATGGTTAGGGAATTTTGTTTGAATTTTGTTGTTTTGCCGTTTTGTGTTAGTGAAGGTTATTTTTTTTTAAGTGATGTACGCGCTGCGGGCTAAGGTCAAGATCCCGCCCAGAGATGCCAAAGCTAGCCGGTGTCAGCCCGAAAGCAGTGACCATAACAAATTTAAACTTAATTGAGTTCCGATGTGCGAAGAGCTCGAGGCGCCGACTGACTTAGTGTGACTGTATTTCGTCCTTCTTGTGCCACTCAGTGGGAAGTGATGTGGCCGTTTGCGCCACACAACTTCGTTGTCGAAGGCCCGTATGCACCACACAAGACACAAAAATAGAAAAACATATCACAATTTAATTAAATATCAACCAATAGATAGTATATTGCCTTAATATTTTGTGTACATACCCTCCTACATAATAGCTACAATCCCTTATTCAAAAATCTCCTGGATCACTTTTCCCAGGCTATGCCCTTTCCGAACTTTTGAATTAAGTCTTCATGCAAAAGGGGAAACTAGAAAAGCATATAGCCTCTCCGTGCTTGGCTTATCGATACCCTGACGTAAGACGTAAATGAAATAACGTAACCAACGACACATCGTAAAGCCACCCCCAACGCACATTTGAATCGCTGTTCAGTTCAGTCCGCAGTCGTCGGTTTTGCCAATCAAACGTGCTTCACATTTGCGCGCCGCTGTTCGTCTCATTTCTCTTCCCACCTCCCCCAGTTAAAAAAAAAACTATCGCTGTTCCCATATTATCGTAAAAAGGAACTAGGAAACGAGCGACTAACTGTTGGAATCATGAACAAAGTCAGGATGTTGCCCAACTGAAAACTTAGCGCTGCGCCAGGCCCCCTCAGAGTTGGGCCTATAGAATCGACGCGTCGTTCGCTTTCTGCTCAATTATTCAGAAGCAACAAATACCGTTAGTCGGCTAAGGAGGAGGCAGAGGCACGTCATCATTCAACAAAGGATATCGATTTTCCCGTTACATCGTTATACACACACACTCTGACCGAGTTTACGCGCACGCCCGCCCCTTCATCGGCATCGGCCACCTGGTTTGAGTCGCGACTCTTGTGGTTGCATCTGTGGCGAAGAGAGGAAGCATGTTTCATTTGGCACTGATCAAATACGGACGGACATACATTTTAGGTGAGCCAGCGGCGAGTGGTGGATTGGCTGTACAGTCAGTACGTCTGGTACTTGCTACGTAAGGCTCAATTGGAGCAATTTATTTTTAATCCACGATCCGCTTTGTGTGCCTAATTTGCTTGATTCCACATCTACTCAACCGCCTCCACCCTTCTCCACTCTCCCCCACCGCAGGGACACAGCAATAGCAATTGTAAATAGCATCATCATCATCATCTCGTCATCATCGTTATCATCAGCGACCAGAGTTCAGATTCGTCAACTGCTCATTCGGTGTGAGAGCTAAGCCATCGCCGCAGTAAATGTTCATTATGGCCGCTGTCCAGTTCCTGCTCCTAGCGATGCTGATGGCTGGCGCCCTGGCACAAAACTCACCGCAGCAGCAGGTGTGTCCCGAGCAGAACGACATCTCACCCTGCATTTGTACGGTGAAGAAGAACGGCCTGGATATACTCTGCGAGACCACAGATCTGGCGCACATCACCAAATCGATGGGCACACTCAAGGGCAAGAGTCCCATTATTTTCTACCTGAAGCTGCGGCACAACAATCTGCCCAAGTTGCAAGGATTTGTATTCCTGGCCCTGGACATACGTCACCTGACCATACATAATAGCAGTTTGGCGGCCATCGAAGAGAATGCCCTCAGCTCGTTGGGTAAGCAATTGAACACATAATTATCCCAGCGATGGCGGCTTTTACCCTTTGCTGTTTCCCCCGACAGGGACTGGTCTCACCCAGCTGGATGTGTCGCTGAATCAAATGAAAACGGTGCCATCGCCGGCGCTGAAGCATTTGTATCATTTATTGATTCTGAATCTGAATCACAACAAGATTAGTGTAGTTCATAACAATGCCTTCGAGGGACTGGATACCTTGGAGATACTCACTTTGTATGAGAACAAGATCACACAAGTGGATGCGGAGGCCTTCCGTGGACTGGAAAAGTAAGTTGGCTTTAGAGAGCCAATTAATTTTAAAGATTGTGAGAAAGGACCACTAGGAACTAAAACCGATAGAAATATCGCGTGCGGTTACGGTGAACAAACAAATTGCGGTTGCGGTTCAAAGACAAATTGTTTCGGTTATGGTAATTTGTTTTTGGTTCGATCCCATCGTGAAGTCTAAGGTTCGGTTGGCCTACTGATTTCTAAGCTGGTCGAACCTACATAGGTTTTTGTTGGAAAATTTTTTCATTACTTCACATTAATATCAGTGATATGGAGCGAAAGGATAAAAATAGAGACATATTCTCTACATTTACTGAGAAAGTTACCAAAAATAGATATTATTTTAAAAACGCATCTTCACTAAATAATTCACAACTTAATAATGGGTCCGAGAAAACTCCGATTTGGTGTATTTCTAATTCACATTTGATATTTTTTGTATATGACAAGGAATTTGAATCCACGTGGCAGTAAAGAGTCGGTTTCTACTGTCCGAGATTACTTAAGCCTAATTGAGTTTAAGTAGATAAACCTGACGCTTTCTAATAGAAAGGTTCTATACAAGTTTGTTTAATTTAAATTTAAATACAAAAGCTTTCAGCTACGTATTCAGAACGAAGAAAAGGTACTTTCGTCATAGTCGGTGGTGTCCCAGAAATCTCTAGAGATTTTCTTACAAAATAATTCTTATATCGAATTAGAATTGCTTGCCTTTATATGTGACATATCTCCGAAATGCAGGCCACAAAAAATTTTAACCGGGTATGGTACAGGGGGTAGTGTGAGTGCCTGCTCAGAACATCTAATGAAAGAGTTTTTTCTTTAAAAAAAACTTACACACCCGGTCACCTTCAGTAGCTATTGGCGCCAGCTTTGAGGTAACTAGCCATGAAAATGCTTCACACGTTAAACTGTAGGTGCCTTTCTCTTGTGAGAAAATTATAAGCACACAAGCCAAGAGATTGAGAGAAGCTCGTCTTGGCCTTTTGGGGCTTTAAAGTCAATTATTTTTTTTTAGTCTCCAAAATGCTAGTCTGCTAGATAACATGACAAAAGTTGAGAGATTTGCGTACGGCTTTGCTTCCGTATAATCTAGTAACGGACATTATTCTTGACACTTTTCATATAACATCCTCCTAGTTTAGTTCGAAATTGGGAGCAGTCCGACAACAACAACAGAAAAACTAGCCCTATAACCGATGCTTGTGCACCCGGGCTTGGCTCAGCGGCTAGTGTGCGCGACCGCTGTGCAAGAGGATGGGTTCGATTTTCTTTGCATAAACTTACACACCCGGTTAGCATCACTGCTGTTGGCGCCAGCTTTTTAGTAACAAGCCATGCAACAGCTTCTCAAACTAAACTGTAGGTCCTTTTTTCTTGTGCGAAAAATTAGAAGCGCACAAGCACAAGCATTTTAAATTACCGATGCTCGAGTTCACAAGCCTGACACACTTCGAATATTTGTTTTTGCAGACGTCTCTGCCGCGAACACGGCTGGCCCCATACGTAATAGATTTGTTGTTGTTTTCGCTTTGAAGCGAGACAATAGTGCTTGTCATTCTGTCTAGCTTGCGTGCGGTGACAAGCCAATTTTTAATGATTTTTTGTGGCGCAATAACTATACGAATATCTTTGTAGATAACTGGAACACCCCCAGTATTTTATATAATTAGGTTGTTTAAGTTTAAGTTGTTAAGTTGTCGCGCACACTAACCGCTGAGCCACCCGGCCATACCTTGGAATACCTCTCATAAAAGTAGCTTAAGTCATTTCAGACTCTTTTACGGACGTTCAGGTGGGGGACTAAAACAAGAAAAATTTTCTCTGCGAAAGATTCTTTTGGGAATGCATTTGTTCACTCGTGGTGGAGTGAAGTGAGACAAAAATGATAATATCTTTCCAATATAAGATCCTAAAGCGAGAGTGAGACAGCATCGAATATATGTTAAACAAAAGTTTTCAAATAATGAAATATTAGAACTCTTTAAAAATGAATTTAAATTGACTAAAGTTATAATTCAATTTCATCACCCATTGTTGATAGTCCCAACCTACATATGTAGCAGAAACACAATTTTTTCAGTTGCTGAACTTAATTACAAATCTGATCTAGGCCCTGAAAAAGATGATTTTCCTTTACAATTCAGAGTATTAGAAAATGATCCACGATGTTTGTAACCCAGTAGAAGCAAGCATCTCCGACCAAACCAATATAGATATTCTTGATCAGCACGACTAGCTGAGTTGATTTAACCTTAGCCATCTTTCGTCTTTTTTATCTATTTCCTGTGTTTTAAAGCTATCCTCACCAAACTTTGCACGAAGTCTTTTGGTACAAATACGCTGCACATTTGTCGGAACCGGCCGGATCGGATGACTATAGCATATAGCTGCCATAGGAACGATCGGTCGAAAAACTAGTTTTAGTGAGAAAAACTTTTTGTTTTCAATGGAAACGCCTCCAAACTTCGTATTTCTTAGTTTACTATGCTTCTCCATGACTCCACCAAATTTGATCGAAATCGGACATCTATATAGTATAGCTGTCATAGAAAATTATAGTCTGAAAAGTAGTCTTAGTTTGAAAAACTTTTTTGTTTTCGATGGAAATGTCCTCAAAATTTGCATGTATTTGTTTTATATGCTCTCACGCGATTCTACAGTTTATTTCATAAGATATAAGTTCTGTGAAATTGTTCTTGCAAGTACTGGCCAATTTATTGATATTTTTACAGTGTAGTTTTTAAAGCAAAACGCACCGTAAACTTAAAAACTACACTATAAACTGGCGCTCAACCAAAATACAAATCTTAATTTAAAATTAATTTAAACTTGAATTCTAATACAAATCGGTTAAACTTGCCAGAACAATCACGAACTTATATCTGTATGAAATAAATAAGGTCTTAAATCACATTTTAGAGATAAAAGTATGAACTATACAGTAAACAACTCAAATTATTAAAAACAACATTTTTCTAGCACATAAGCAGCCAAGTAAAACAGCCAAATTAGCCATTTTCTGCATTTTCATGCCTAATTTACAGTTAATCTATCAGAGATATGGAGTTTCTAACGCTAGATTCGGATTCGGCTTGAAAACTTGTCTAGAATACATCATTCTTTTAGCTTTAAAGATCCTGTGCTAAGAATATATCAATTTTAAAATCTTTGTCAAAATACTAATGCCACCGTTCATTTAGACAATTCGATTAATATTTTCTAATCCCAGCAGCTGATTGTGGACTACTTATGAATTATTGAAAGCGGACTTTTTTTATTGTTTTAAAATTCTTAGTACAGAATTCTGCATTTTTTCTTAACAGAAAACTAAAACGTTTAAATCTGGGCGGCAATGACCTCAGCAATGTACCCCAAAAGGCGCTCTCCATACTGGACACATTGAAGAAACTGGAGATACAGGAGAACAAGATACGCTCCATTAGCGAGGGCGATTTTGCGGGTCTACAAAATTTGGATTCATTGATATTGGCTCACAATATGATCACAACGGTGCCGGCTAATGTGTTTTCCCATTTGGGGCAACTTAACTCTTTGGAACTGGAGGGCAACAAGATTAATGTGATTGATAAGGATGCCTTTAAGGGCCTGGAGGGTGCGTATAATGAATATTACTTGCGTTAAGTAAATGTCTAACCATTGTTTTTTTAATTTGCAGAGAATCTTCAATACTTGCGTCTGGGCGACAACAACATACATGCCATACCAAGTGAGGCTCTGCGTCCGTTGCATCGTCTACGGCATCTGGATTTACGCAACAATAACATCAATGTGCTGGCCGATGATGCTTTTACCGGCTATGGCGACTCGCTTACCTTCCTTAATTTACAGAAAAATGAGTAAAGCTTGGGGCTACATTTGTATGGAAGAATTTTAAATGGAATCTGATTCTCTATTCTCTATTTCAGCATAAAGGTACTGCCCAGCGTTCTATTCGAAAACCTTAACTCGCTGGAGACACTCAATCTGCAGAATAACAAACTGCAGCGTATACCACAGGACATCATGGAACCGGTCATTGATACCCTGCGCATCATTGACATCAACGGCAAGTATTGAGTCTTAAACCTAGCTCAGGGAATCACTGAACTTAGCTTTTGTTTACAGATAATCCGCTGAACTGCTCCTGCGAATTGACCTGGTTTCCCAAGCTGCTGGAGGATCTGAAGAACAAAGATGACGAAATGTCACAGAAGAAGAAGCCTTTGTGCCATATGTCGCTGGACAATCGCGAGTATTTTGTGCAGGCCATGCCCATCGATAGGATGCACTGCGCCGGCCTCAATGTGAGTCCCTCATCCTCAAGCGGCGGTCTGATGCGGATACTGCAAGTGAACATTTTGGCCCAATTTGCCATGTGTAGCGTGGCGCTTTTCTGTAGCGTTCAATAAGCTCCCGCCCAAAAGAACCCCCGCCACCCCCCCTCCCACGTCCTGAATTGCAGTGATAGACGACGTTAGAGGCGAGGTGCCCATTTGAAAACCAACCTGTGTTGTTTTGTTTATTTATAGATTATAGTGAGTCCGTGAATTATGCAACTCAGCCAATTGTTACACACATCCCAGCAGCCAGAAATCCAGCCAGTACCCGCCAAGTGCCCAAGCCGAAAACCGATAAACAGATTCCCAAAAACACAAATTCCCACCCATCCAACTGCTACGGCGCACGCCCAGTAGCCCGAGGCGTACCGCACACCACACATACATATCAAGCTAAGCTTTAAGTTAAAGCCACAGCAAACCAAATGGAAACGCAAACATATCGTGAATTGTTGTAACTAATGTAGTTTTATAGTGTTAACTCTATTTATGTCGTCGCTGTTGTGAGATACGAGTACAATCATAATGATTTTGTTCCCCCCAAGAACCCCGATAATCCTCTGCTTGTAAGCTAGTCGAAATTGTACACATGAGAAATATTTTGCATCAATCACCAAGAACTGATTATGGAATAAGTAGTTTGTACTCTTTAATGGGGGCAACACACACACAAACAAGTCTATACATACATATCGTCGTTATAGCGTGCAATTTTATAGAATCTATTGTGAAGTTTGATATTGTTACCAGTTTTTGGAAATTGTTTTCTTTTTATATCTATGTATGTATTACCTATGTACCTATTGAATTCTGTATATTTAAACTATAAGTTTTATGTATACCTAATAATTCGCTTTTAGTAACATTTTTGGATGCCATCTGGCCAGTGGCTTAGGTCAGTTAGCCGCCGGCGAGTGGCATCCAAAGTTCCCCAAATATTTTCAAAAGAAGTAAGCTAAATGTCAAATACAACTTTCGGTCAGTTATTAATATATGACAACAGCTGTTTCTTTTCAGAATATTTGAAAAAGAATGGTGAAACCTTTTTGGTAAAGGTTTATTAAACCCTTGGAAAACCATTTGAAGTAATAAAGAATCATATTGGTTACTAACACAAGATAATGCTTCTTTTCATTTGGAACAATAAGCTATTTAATTCATTTTTAAACTTTCAATGGTAAAGACAATGGAAGTCCGAAATGGACAAGAGAGGCTGTCGCGAGATGAGAAATGGACAATTGGGAATATAGAACTGGAAACGGTGAAACTGTTCAAATAACTTGGAGTGGCCTTATCTTTAAACATGACATTCAAACAGCACATAAACTTAAAACTAAGCGAGTTTAAAAAGGCACTGAACAGTAAGTACATGGAAAGCCTTAATGAAGAAGAAAAATGTAAGCGCGAGCACAAAGGCAAACTAAGATGTCGAAAAACTGTTAAGGTCCTACTTAAGAATAAAATTATACCTCCCAGATAAAACACCGACATATGCGATAATGAAATTGTGGAAGAATTTGTGACGTACAACATTCTAGGAGAGCTGTGGAAGTATGGAATCCAGAATATCTTTACCTTAATCAAGCACAAGCACTAAAAACTACAGCACTTTTGACTCCGTCTACTTTTGGCCTCTGGCCTTTCTTTCTTTCAAAGAAAGAATTACTTGTTAATTATCAAAACTTAAAATGCAAGAACTTGCAACGTTCTCCATGATTTCAACACAGCAAAATTCAAACAAACACCAAGCGCGCCAACGGCCAACACAGAACGTTCACACCAAAACGAAATCTAAATCAGCCTCAAAGTTGATTAATTGATATCAATTAGTGTGACCCTCAATTCCTGACTTACTCTGGCCACACTGCACAGTGGCCGGGTGGCTCAGCGGCTAGTGTGCTCGACCACTGTGCAAGAGGTCGTGGGTTCGATCCCGCCTCGGAACATCTAATGAAAAGTTTTTTCTTTGAATAAACTTTACACCCGGACACGCCTCTCTGCTGTTGGCGCCAGCTTTGTAGTAATTAGCCATGAAAAGCTTCTCAAGCTGTCGTTCGGATTCGGCGTTAAACTGTAGGTCCCTTTAGAAGCGCAAAAGCCAAGAGATTGAGAGAAGCTCGGCTTTGGCCCTTTGGGGCTGTGTCAACGTGACAAGCCTTGGGGCTGTGTCAACTAGACAAGCCATTTCACTTTTAGGCAGATCACAGACATTTACGGACTTCTTGTTAACAAACAACACCATATACACTTATGGACAAAATAATAGGTGTTTTTTTTTTCTTTCTTATCTTTTTATTTCTAATTCAGATCTTCTGTAATCTGAACAAATCAAAGTTTTTTCAAAACCTATATTAATTGTCTTTAAACAAAAAGTAAAAACAGTTTCACAAACCCTTTAATATACAACTAAATTAAATATTTCCTTAAATCCACCAATTTTGGCTGGACACAATAATAGGTGCATGAAGATAAATGTTTAAATTAAATCAATATTTCACTAATTTTGGTCTTGTTTTGTATTAAACTAAGTATCTGGCAGCTAATAACCGGTATATCCGCCATTATTTTGTAAGAATTTCTGCATTCGTCTTGTCATGGAGGATATTAACTTTCGACAAATTCCAATTGGAATGTTGTACCATGCTCTTTGGACAATATCCCAAAGTTGATTTTTATTTTGATTAAAAGTCTTTCCGACCTCTCTTTTGAGTTCACCCCAGAGATTCACCCGGGGGATTGAGTTGGCCTCTCCAGAACATCCACATTTCGCTCTCGGAACCAATCCTTTACTACTCGAGAGGCGTGCTTCGGGTCATTATCCTGCTGGAACTTCCATAAAAGTGGCATATTATCCTCGGCATTCGTCTCCAATAGATCTTTGTATACGAATCTGTCCATTATTCCGTCAATACGATGAATCGGACCAACACCATACCATGAAAAGGAGCCCCATACCATTAGGCTACCACCTCCATGTTTCACAGTATTATATGTGTACTTGGGAACAAATTCTTTGCCTTTCGGACGAAGAACATTCCTTTTGGCATCCTTTGGTTTCGTCACTCCAGAGGATCTTACGCCATTTTTTCTCACCCTCTGGTCCGCACCAGGTTCTGCGATCTATTGCAAATTTGTTCCTCATCTGTAAACGATCGTCGTTCTTAGATGATGATTTTCTAGGTGCTCCCCGAGTTTCACCTATTTTTTCCGGTTTTAAGGCATTGGTTACGAAGTATTGAGAACGTGGCAATGGATTTATACGTTTCTCCTTTATTACGGAGTCGTCGAATGAGCCTTCTCTTTTCCGCACTGCAGTGACGCCCACGGCCCATCTAATACAATTTTAATGGTTATTAAGTCCCCATTTAGTTTTTTCCTAATACTTTACCTTCTGCAACCAAATAATTGTATTTATAAACTACAGCCGAGTTTGCAAATCTAACCAATAAAACAATCCACAATTTTTCCCAAAAAGCTAATTAACTCAGGGAATTCACCCAATTCGTACCGAAACAGTGTGACCATATTTAAAAAAAAGTATAGCTTCCTTATTAAATGTTATGTTTATATCGATCTAAATCGATATTTAAAAAAAAAAACTTCACACCTATTGTCCATGAGTCTAGTTGTCTATATTAGGAAAATGCATAGAAAATCAATAAATTCGAAGTTTGAAGACGTTTCCATTGAAAACAAAAAGTATTTTTCACTAAAACTTGTTTTCCAACCGATTATTCCTATGGCTCGGCTGCAACAAATTATAAGCGAGCAGTAGAAAGATGAATCTGTGCTAGTGTTGGGTAAGGTTTGTTCATTCCATTGAGCATGTTCACTTGTGCTTTTTTTCAAACTGAGTCAACTCACTCAAACTGCTCAGTTGTTCAGTTGCTCAGTTGTTCAGCTGTTCAGTTGTTACTGGTCACACTGCGGAGTGTTGCCTTTTTGTTAGTCATCTCTAAAACGGTTGTGCATATTTATTAAGGAATTTTAATGCAAAAACGGTTGGCTGCCACGGCAGCATGCTGCTTACATGGAACAATAAAACTCGCGGAAGAAGAATCATCAAAATAAGTGGACTTGTTCACTGAACAGCTCACTGAAGAACTCTCAAAGAACAACTCAAAGAGCAAAAGATACTGAACATGAGCGACTGAATAACTCTCACTGAACAACTCACAGAACAAGATCGACTGAACAAGAGCAAGTGAACAACTCTAAATGAACAATTAAAGAAGAAGAACATGTTCACTTGTTTAGTTTAGTGAACAACTCAATTTTGTTCACTCACTCATGAACAACCCAACACTACTCTGTGCATAATTTCAGCGATATAGCATTAAAACTGAGAGACTAGTTTGCGTTGAAACAGACAGACAGATGATCAAGAATGTGTATATATATTTTAAGGGGTTGAAAATGAATATTTACGATATATGCGTTGCAAACTTCCTTCCAAAATAATAATACCTTTTCCAAGGGTATAAAAAACACACATTTAAAATTCCTCCTTTTATTTGAAGACCAAATTTTAGTCATATGGCCTGAAAATACATTATTCTGGGCAATTCAAACCCATTGAAAGGACTTGCTATGGGCACCGTATAAGCTCCCATATTGGTAAAGCCAATAAAATCGCCCCTGTTCAAGTTGGGTAAGAGTAGACCTTCCGAAATCTGCCATAAAAAATGTGATTAAAATATTTGCAAGAAAAAATTCTTTGATTGACCTTACCTTGTCCAAAGCATCACAACTGGGGCCCCATATCAGCGACTTAAACTCGGGCAATGCTTCAGCGGCATCCTAGCAAAATCGAGCATGACTCTTACTACATACAAATTAAATCCACTTTCCAAACTCACCAAATAGTGCTCTGCCGTGACCACCTGATGGTCATAGAGTATACAATTGAAGGAACCATAGACACCATCATTCAGATAGTACATCACAGTGTCCAGCTTCCCAGTATGGGCATTTCGCACCTCACGCTTGGCATGAACCTTACAGATCAAAGTGTAAGCGGCAGCCACAAAGAATCGTCCCGGTTCGGCTATAATCTGTAAGCGTTCGTCAGGAAAATGGTGGTCCAACGACTGGTTCACCATAGCGGCAATCTGCAGAGACAATTTTTTAACAACATCACATAAATATATAATCTTTGTCTAAATACCTTTTCAAATTTCTCATCATCATCGCCTGGAAAGCCACCGCCAATGTCCAATAGGTTCATGTCATAGCCCAGCAGCTCACCAAATTTGAATAGATTTTTGGCCTTCCTAATAGCCCTTTCATAGGCTTCCAGTTCCTTGCAGCCCGAACCCACATGGAAGCTGGTACCGCCTACCTTTAAGTCCAGAGCCTGGGCCAGCAACATAAGCGCTGTGGCATCGACATCCGCATCGCAACCAAATTTATCGCCAAGCGGACACTGAGCAGCCTTTGCCTCACTCTTGAAGCGTACTATCAAGCTGTAAATGGCAAGTAATTTGATAACCCCCCACGATAGAAAGAGGAAAAGAGGCAGCTTACTTGGAAGTGGGATAGTGTTTGTACAGCTTATAGATTTCAAACTCATTGTCCACAGTGCCATTAGTGACTTTATGTTGCTGGGCATACTCCAAATGACTCACTGGACGGCAGGGATTGGCGAATATTATGCGTTCCGGTGTTACTGCTGAGCCTAGAACCTGTACAGGGCAAAGTTAGGCTTAGTTTCTGTCCGATTTGGTTTAGTAAGAGATTTTTTTGAACCTGAAATTGAAAAGATTCATCTGGAGGAGGTTCGCTTAAAAAAAATACCACAAATTGGTTTAAGTTTTCTTTAGTCCCGGTTGCTCAAAACAAACCTGGGTTACGTTGAATTTGAGTGTCTGATACTGCGATTAGCGTTCGATATTTAAACTCCAGTTAAGTCGATATAGAATTATAGATCTAGTTTTCGATACAAACAGCTGATTTAAGTGATGCCGGAAATACTATCTTTAAATCGAAATATAGATACTTTTGTTCAAAAAGAAGACTTATCATCATCGAATATTTTCTTAAGGTGATATACCGGATATCGAACACATTTTGGTGACACATTTGGTGACACATTTTGGTGATATGTCTTACTTCTTATACTTGCAGTCAGATCAAGTTTATTTTAAATTTTTTCCACGCCCCCTGCCGCCCCCGCAAAATGGAAAAAACTTCATATCTCCCACAGTTTTATAGATAGAAGGAATGTAAAGGAAAGGAATTGTAAAGGAATTGTAAAGTTCAGATGATCGATGGTCGAGTTATAAGGAAAACAAACAATTATGGGCAGCCCCGGTCGCAACGGTGTTGGGCAGCACTTCACAGGTACAGAGTACATTATTGTCGGGCTTGACAGACTTTCGTCTTTACATAATCTGCTAACTAGGTACGAGTATATCAATTTCCCAAATCCGCAGTTGGATACCAACCACAAAAGCAGCAGAAGCCGCTTTAAAGAATCGAAACTTTACGAATCTAAATTTTGATTGTGGCTCTGTTGTCCCACCAAGTTTACTTATGTCTTGAAGCACCTGTTCCTTCTATATTGTATTCGGTTTCGCATATTTCGGATTCGTGAGATCATCAGATAGGACAGTTTTTCATGCTTAGGCTGTGATTCTGTGGAGTTTAGTTCATAACCGACTTACATCCTAGCTTGTCAAATACAGTTTTCTGTCCCTCAGTGGCTCTATGTGGTATGAAAATAAGACAACTTGATCTTATTTAGTTAAATCAAAATTAACTACACGTCGCGTGAAGAAACAGCACTCCTAAAAGAAACGTAGTTCAACCTGCCAAATTTCACACGAGAAAAGTAGAACCCAGAAAGTAATACGTATCATGTAGACAAACTACATGCTACATGTAGAAATTAAAAAAGTAAATGAGACATGTAGAAAAGTTAAATGCTGCATGTTCAAAAGCAAGGGGTACATGATATGAGAAAATCAACTAATTAACAAAAAAATTCTAATTTTTCGTACAACAATCTGAATTACTTAAGAAAGCTTTACATTTTCTACATTTAAGGTTTGCGCTAAGATGCCGACATTTGTGTTTAAGTTCCCGCGACAATCCCGAGTGCAAATCAAAGGCAGGGTAAGTAAAAAAATATAAGCTGTACGTTTTTCAGAAGGGAAGACTTCGCCCACCCGTGCACCGTGAGAAAAGTAAACGCGACATGTAGGATGTAGGATATGTCACATGTGGGTGGAAAATCCCTGTCAAAACATATAGAAAACCTAAATTTTCATGTAGTTTTTCCATATTTTGTTTTCTCTGTGTAGAGTCTTAAAAGTTTTAAGTTAAAACAAGGTTCGAAATTTAGAAACCGATCAGCAAGACGAAACTTTAGCTCACCAATGGGCTTGTGCCAACAAACGGATCTGTCTTAAAAATAAAACCATTGCCATACCCACCAATTTAAGTTCATTTTTGGAGGCACAATCAAAGCCAGCTCCCAGATTCGCCAAGACCTTAACAATCACTGGATCGTCATTGCACTTAACCGCATAGTAGGGCTTAATGCGTGGCATAAGACTCTGCCAGAGTTGAAACTTCTGCACCACACTGGACAAATCACAGATATTGAGAGCCTCATCCAACTGGCTTAAATTGGCCTCCTCTATAACCTGCCGTATGTTGAGCGGGTGCTGATAGTAATTGATTTTTGTCTCGCACATCTTTTACTCTCGATGGGGAACAAAACTGGACTGATTGAGGCTGTTGCGGTGGCGGCTTGGACTCGTACTAGTCTGGGGTAAATGAAAAGGTTATCAGTGAAAAGCGAAAATTACAACAGCCTGGCGAAACATTTAAGTGAGGCGTGCTCGACGGTGGTTTACGTTCGAAAACAATGAGGGTCTAATTAGAGGCAAAAGGTCAAGCGGCGGCGGAGATAGCCGTTACATGTGGATTTGGACTGCGCGCGTGCGTGATATCTGCCAGCAAAAATTATTTACAACCGACAATATTTGGCATCGTAAATAATTTTAATGTGTTCCAGAGCATGTAAAACTAATAAAATGTAAATTTTAGAGGCACTCAGAACGTGCATAATTGACACTTGGCACAGGACACTCCACCACACACTCGGCAAGCACTCACACCCCTCCGATCTGCTTTGTCCTTGCCTTTCCGGCAATAATCATCAAATGTAGCATTGAGGGTTAGGGTGGGGGTTGGCCAATCGAGCGCAACCCCCCCTCAGGGTATTGGGCAATTAAAAATTAAAATCACACTTTTTTCTCTTCTTTTGAAATCGATATATTGGCTGTGCAGGCCCATTGCCAGTTCCAATCAATCAATCTTTAATTGGCCAACTCATCCTCACCCTTTTTGCTTTTGACCAGGAGTTGATTTTTAAACAACGAAATTTGGAAAGATGACAACTGTCAAAAAATTATTGAGCGATGGCCAAAAATGTATCTTGTCACGCTTAAGATTTGATGGCCATCAATTCCAACCGCATGCCCTTCCCCACCCCACAGCACTGTGCTGTCCAGGACACTCTTCACTTTGAGTGATGTGACAAATCGACGACAAGCTGCAAAGTGCTTCAAAATAACATTAAAAAAAAAAAAACTTGTAAACCATTTCCAAATGTTGAATTGAATTGAAAAACTTGTTTTGTAAATGCATTTAAATCATTTTCATAATTAGCTGAAAATTTGTAGGGTAATTTAAATTTAAATGTCATTAATTACGTACATGCGACAGACTGTCAGACGGCCTAGTTCCCTTATCATTTTGGGTCAGGTGAAAGGTTTGGACAGATTTTTTGCAGTTGACGCGTTGATGAAATCGCTTTCCATAGTCCAATTTGTCTACTGAGAGTACCTTATCTAAGAACTATGGACCTATGGTATGTGGATAGAGCTGTTTTGTGCAGTGCAGCTTACCGAAGATCGATTGGTAAGCTAAGCCGCTTTCGTCAGTCAGATTGTAAAGTGGAGCTAATACAATGATCGTCCCTGCTTTAGAAGAATTTCTGGCATATCTGACATTTCGTTCGATTCAGTTTCAAAAATGTTTGTTTTCGAATCGATTTTTAAACAAGAAAGAAAGTCGGTCAAGCCCGACTATAACATACTCTGTACCTGTGAAGTGCTGCCCATCACCGTTGCGACCGGTGCTGCCCATAATTGTCTGTTTTCCTTATAGCTCGACAACCGTTCATCCGATCTTTACCATTTTTCTGGCGGATAGATAAAAAACTCTGATTACTAAATTTGTCCAGAAGGAACGAACCTTCTATCTATAAATCTGTGGGAGATATGACGTTTTTCCCACTTTGCGGGGGCGGGAGGGGGCGTGGCAAAAATTGAAAATAAACTTGATCTGCCTGCAAGTATAAGAAGCATATGTCTCATACATGTCAAACCAATATATCTTACCATCTCTGAGATCTGTTTATTCATACGGACAGTCAGACAGACAGACGGACGGACCTAAGGACATGGCTAGATCGACTCGGCTGTAGATGCTGATCACAAAAATATATAATTTATAGGGTCGGAGATGCTCCCTTCTGCCTGTTACATACTTTTGCACAAACTTAATATACTCTGTGTACCACTGGGGCAGAGTATACCGCTGCTTTAATGTACCAAATAGAAAACTTAGATCCATCGGATAGCGCCTTTATGCTCTTCGACTTTGTCTCCAATAAGTTGGCACTCAAACTTTTTTGCATACTTTTTTGCGCCTAGTGCGCTGTTTGCTAACATAATGTTGAAATGTTAATGTTAAAGCTCTGTTAACTAACATAAGGAAAGGTCATAAAACATTAATTCTCCTGAGTAACGGGTAAATCGAAGTCGGGAAGGACCGACTTTAACTTACGCTCTCGTTTAAGTTAGGCTAAATTAATCAATTAATCAATTAGTGGCCGGGTGGTTCAGCGGCTAGTGTGCGCGACCGCTGAGCAAGAGGTCGTGGGTTCGATCCCGCCTCGGAACATCTAATGAAAAGTTTTTTCTTTGAATAAACTTTACACCCGGTCACCCCTCTCTGCTGTTGGCGCCAGCTTTGTAGTAATTAGCCATGCAAAAGCTTCTCAAACTGCCGTGCGTTAAACTGTAGGTCCCTTTCTTTTGTGCGAAAATTAGAAGCGCACAAGCCAAGAGATTGAGAGAGTCTCGGCTTTGGCCCTTTGGGGCTGTGTCATCTTGACAAGCTAATTTTACTTTTTACTAAATTAATCAATTAAATCAATCAAAACCAGGGATACAAACCACTCGAAAATAAGTACTGGTTCGGTTCAGTGGCTAAAGCTAACTGAACCGCGGTTTAGTTTCGGTTCAGTGGTTCATAAAGGCACATTACGAAATATTATGATTTCAGTCGCAATGTGACTTTTCGCACACTTTGGGAATTGAACTCCTATAAACCATTTGAATATCTTTAAAATACTTAGAAGAAAGTCCACAATTTATGATGTCTGATTTGCAGGGTTCGTCTACAAGTACTATAGAAAATCAGGGTTCGGAATTGCTTTTTGCTTGCAGCTCTCGAGAGCCAGCTCTCGCTCTCAGTTCATAGCACTTGGCTCTTGGCTCTAAGCTGAGAGCCCTTCGTCGAGTGCCATGAGTCATCAACCGGCTCTCGGCTCGTGAGCCACAGCACACGGTTCTGAGCTGAAAGCCACAGCTCGGGAGCCGTGAGCCATAAACCGGCTCTCGGCTCGTCAGTCACAGTTCTCGGCTCGTGAGCCATAGCTTTTGGCTCGTGAACCATAGCTTTCAGCTCGTGAGCCACAGCTCTTTGCTCTGAGCTCAGCCCCTAACTTTAATCTGACTGCATATATATGAATATAGGCGTTTCCACCGATACCTTTTTATTTATGCAATGAAGTTCATTGAGTTCGATATTTTCCAATTCTAAACTGGTTAGAAGCGACAGGCTTAGAATCGCTTTTAGCTTTGGCTCGCGAGCCGAGAGCTGTGACTCACAGCTCAAGGCCGAGAGCTGTGGCTCAGAGCTCAGAGCCGATAGCTGTGGCTCATGAGCCGAGAGCCGATTGATGGCCCACGGCTCCCGAACTGTGGCTCTCGGCTCTGAGCCAAAAGCTGTGGCTCACGAGCTGTGAGCCGTTTGGTGCTACCGGCTCTCGAACAGCCGAAAAGAGGCAGACCGCTCGGCTCTCTTTTTAGCAATTCCGAACCCTGCAGAAAATTGAAAATATTGTCCACTAGAGGACGACAATTCAACTATTAACTTTAAAGTAATAAATGCAGATTGATGGCAGGTATATTAAGAGATCGGCGGGCAATTGAAGAAGACTTACAGGACAACTTGTTTTAAAATTTGCGTCAAGTCATCCTTAAAGGTTGTATCGATCCGGCATCGCTTAGTATGTAGAGGGTCGAACAAAGTGTCGTATAAAAATTATCTTAGGGAAACGAGTCAAATTCCCAAATTAATTCACATAAAACTCTTCAGAGAACTGAACCGAACCGAACCGTTTTTCTTTCTGGTGTTCGGTTTGGTTCACCATTTCAGAAAGGAGGCCGGTTTGGTTTGCTGTCCTTTCACCAGCTGGAATAAGCGGTTTGGTTCGGTTCACAACCGGTTCGGTTTAGAACCGGTTAGCATCCCAAATCAAATCTGAAAGTTTAATTTCCTGCAAACTTTTCTGTCACCCCTCTTGTTGAACTAATACTCTCCTAACAATACACCTGCCTTTTGGCTAACAACAGCGCCAAATTGGCGCCTATAAAAGCCAACCATATAACTGTGACTCCCACTGCCACCACAAATTACCCTAAGTATTTACCTTTGCCCCACAAAAGTAGCAGCTGGCCGCATTAACACATTATCCAAGAATCGCAACACTTGTGACCGCCACTCAAGTGGGCAAATTACACATTCAAAATCTGCGCTCAGCCACAATGGAGGCGACCCATTTGGGGATTATACTGCGCCTGTGCCGGCAGCAGCGTCGGCGGCAATGGCTCTCAGCTGTGCATTTACCGTATGAGTCATGCGGCAAAAACGATGTCCTTGCTCCACCTGCCAAAACATAACACAAGAGTTTCAGTTTGGTTTTGTTCAGTCAACGAGCTGCAGCAGCAGCCGCCTCTGCCACAAGCAGACGCCATGCCGCACCCGCAACAGAAACGCAAATTGGAAAAGGAATTATATTGAAAAATGTCGCATTTGTTAAGGCGCACCAAGAAGTCCTGTCTCAAGGTGAGTGAGTTTGCATTTGTGTGTTTTATTGGCTGAATTCCATGGCTTTGAGACTTTGTCAATCAATAAAAAATCGATGGGACGAAAATAAACTTCAGTGTTGTTAATCATACGCCGCGTGGTGCGTTCGCGCTGTAGAATGAGGAATTAAAAACTGGTTTTCCGCTGAATGAAGAAATGGGATTTTGGCAAATAATGCGGAATTAAACTTTAGAAACTTCCTCCCCACTTTCGCATCACTACCTATTACTCTTCTTACTTCCTCGATTATTTTTTCAACTTTCTTCGACATTCTTCCTTTTCAGTTCCTCTTTTTTTTTGTATTTTGAACTCTTCTCTTGGATAATCCCTTTCTTTTCCCTTTTCTACTTCCCTTATTCTTCTACCCATCTTAACTCCCTGCTCGTAACTCTACTTACAGTTGCTGCGCAAAATCTCCACATCCAAGCAATTGTTTGTGCAGCGACTGGACGAAGAGGAGGAGGACGAGGAGGATAATGAAGAATATGGAAAGGAAGTCCCTACTCCTGAGCTGGTCTACGAAGAGGAACTCCAATTGAATCACAAGCAATATGAGTGCCACAATAACAACAACAACAACAACCTGAACCTGAATCAACCACAACAAACCGTCCAACCATTTGAATATGCCAGCGAAGCAATAACATTTCCCGAATCCAGCATTGAGTTCGAGCTGGTGCCTTATAAACAAAACATACGCTATCTGCGTCACACACCCTCCAATTCCAGTCTCAATCTGCAAGAACAGGTGGCGGATTCAATGCCTCCAATGCGCTCCAATGTGCTCATAAGAGAGCCATCACCCCTACAAATTGAAGATGATGACAATTATGCCATTGTCAAGTGGGATATCAATGGCAATTCGCTGGATGAGGAGCGTTTCGATTTGCGCTCGCATTGGGATGACTTCGATAGTCGCTGGCGTCAGGCCGGCAACTCGTATTCACAAAAGTCCAGCTATCAGTCCAGCTCCTGCACCTTGGAAACCTGGATAGATGATGCCTGATATTGCCTTTTTGCCTTAAGAGCTTCATTAGTTTGACGAGCGTTGTGAACAAATCCAAAAATTTATGGAGTATTATACGAGTATATAGAAATCGATATGGATGACAACCACGACTATTTGGTGGGGGCTAATGGCTGGCAATTTTCATTATGGAAAATTGGTAACAATTTCACAAAATCCATTAAAAAAAATTGTACACAACGGCACTCCTTTGGCCACTACATGCACTTCAAGCGTTCCTTTCTCCATTTCTGCAAAACGACGCACGACCTGCACGTGGCCCGTACATGCGTGAGAATCCGAGCTGCTTTGGCTTTCCCACGCGCCGGGCCAAACGATTTGGATTTCGATTTATGTTCATGGTGGTGCATGCAAGCTCAACTTGTCTGAGAGCTAAGGGTGGGTTTGGTTGGCTGGGACGTTCGCCCACTCCACTTGGCAATTTATTTTGGTTACTTTTTTTTTTTTTTGGTTTTGTTTTGTTTGAGAAACCTGAGCGACAGCATGCCGAATGAAATTAAAAGCACTTTTCATAATTTCTATAAAGAAAAAGACATTAAGAGCGGCATGAAAAGACTTTTTTGGTAGAGAATAACATTGAATTAAGTAGGAAGATTATTAGAAGATCTTACGACTAATATTACCCGTTAGGAAGGACTAAGTCCTTCTGCACCTAAACCTGAAATTACCCAAGGCAACAATATTGGAGTTTTTTCAATATATTGAAGGCGAATCTGTTTTCGGAAATGGTCCATCACGTCTAGATGGACCACAAACTTGTATCCCTCCATCTTACAGAAATTGTTCATAAACCACGATCCAATAATAGCACAAGGCAACAAAATAAGACTTTTTCCAGTAGATTCTAGATGATTTAAGTGTGGTAAGCACGACTGCGCTTTTAGAAATGGCCCATCACGTCTAGATCTTTGGTAATTAGAGCTTTAAGTTGCATAAAATGCATATTTTGACACTTTTTCGGAACTTTTTGTGGCTAACTATTTCAGGCTAAAGATCGCTGATGTGTGAGGATCTGGTCCCTCATGAAACGCGTCCGATCAACCTGAAGCCTCCTTTGTTGTGGTGTGTGCATCTTTTTAAAGCTATGCCAATAGCATAACAAGACCTCGAGCCAGTAAAAGCTGCAAGTTAACAGTATAAAGGTCATTAAAACAGTCACAAAAACAAGAAAGAAGGTCGGTCAAGCCCGACTATAACATACTCTGTACCTGTGAAGTGCTGCCCATCACCGTTGCGACCGGTGCTGCCCATAATTCTTTGTTTTCCTTATAACTCGACAACCGTTCATCCGGATCGACAAATAATCCTGACTACTAAATATGTCCAGAAAGATCAAACCTTCTATCTATAAAACTGTGGGAGATATGAGGTTTTGCCAATTTGCGGGGGCGGCAGAGGGCGTGGCAAAAATTGAAAATAAACTTGATCTGCCTGCAAGTATAAGAAGTGTTTGTCCCATACTTGTCAAACCTCTATCTCTTACCATCTCTGAGATCTGTTTGTTCATACGGACAGACAGACAGACGGACGGACAGACGGACATAGCTAAATCGACTCGGCTGTTGATGCTGATCAAGAATATATATACTATATAGGGTCGGAGATGCTCCCTTCTGCCTGTTACATACTTTTGCACCAACTTAGTATACTCTGTGTACCTCTGGTACAGAGTATAATAAAACAAAAAAGTTTTTTCCACTAGAACTTCCTTTTCGAGCGATCATTCATACTGCAGCTATATGCTATATTCATCCGATTTTGACCAAACTTTGTAGAAATGTGTGGGAACATATAAAACAAATACATGCCAATTTTGAGGACATTTCCATTGAAAACAAAAAAGTTTTTCTAACTAAGACTACTATTCAGACTCTACTTTTCTATGACAGCTATACTATGTAGATATCCGATTTCGTCCAAATTTGGTGGAAAAGTATAGTAAACTAAGTAATACGAAGTTTGGAGGCGTTTCCATTGAAAACAAAAAAGTTTTTCTCACTAAAACTAGTTTTTCGACCGATCGTTCCTATGACAGCTATATGCTATAGTCATCCGATCCGGCCATTTCTGACAAATGTGCAGCGTATTTTTACCAAAAGACTTCGTGCAAAGTTTGGTGACGATAGCTTTAAAACTGACGGAGGAGATAGCATAGAAACAGACAGACATCCAGGGCTTAGTCAACTCAGCTCGTCATGTTGATCAAAAATATATATATCTTATGTGGTCGGAGATGCTTCCTTCTGTGCGTTAAAAACATTTTATAATACCCTCTGCAAGGGTATAAAAATTAATTGATTTGGAAAATTAGATGCATTCTTCTTCTATACAAAGTCGTTCATCACCAAAATTCCCCGATAACAGCGCTAAAAATATTTATAAACCAGGGAAACTTGGGATTGATTGTTTAATAAACCGATCCTTATTGAAAAATTCGGTGGAAATTTAAAGGAAAAGCTAGGAAAAGCTTAAGTGCTTAGAAGAGATTTAACCCAAAACTGAACCCGAACCGGATGTCGTCTATTTAGAATTAGGTTTGGTTCAGGATTCCACGGATGGAAATATTGTTAAATCCCATTGAAATTTCTCAGAATTCGGAAATGTAATCACTTTCATGTAATTTCCAATCGAAAACAAACAAATCGGATTCAATCAATGTTATAATTTGCAATAGTTCGTACTAAAACCTTAAGTTCGATACGTTCAAACACCAAACTTTCAAGAAAAAAGGTATTTCGATTGTTATTTGGTCGAGGAAAACCGTGATAAGCTATTAAATACCAAACTTTAGTCACCCCTTTTAAATTCCCAATGCTTGGAAATCCAACTTGAGAACTACAAGCGGACTCATTGATGCGATATGTCACAAATAATTTGGCGAATTCTTTTAGGCAGATCGTAGATTCATATCAATGTAAAAAGTACTTATTGCGTGCAGTTAGCTATCAGTGTGTGGGTTGTCAAAACGCGTTGCGAAGGCATTCCATTCGTGTTCAGTACAAGGGTCCCGGCTTCGAATCCCAGAGTAAGTATAAAGTTTTATATACTTTGTCTTATTCGTTGATTTTCAGAACCAAAATGGTAGGCGGGTAGTTCTTAGCAATTCATTTTTAAAAAACCAATTTTTAGCCATTTTTGATTTTAAAATAAAGTGTAAATGTAAAATGGCTTGACACAGACCCAAAGGTCCAAAGCCGAGCTCCTCTCAATATCTTGGCTTGTGTGCTTCTAATTTTCGCACAAGAGAAAGGGACCTAAAGTTTTACGCCGCTTCCGAACGGCAGTTTGAGAATTCAAAGTATTTCAAAGTAATTCAACTGGCGCCAACAGCAGTGAAGGTGACCGGGTGTGTAAGTTTTTTGAAGAAAAAAAACTTTTCATTTGATCCTGCACAGCGATCGCACACACTAGCCGCTGAGCCACACCCGGCTACATTAAATTGTACTGACTTTAGATTTACGAATCTCGTATTTATATCTAAATCAATGGTGAAATTATTTAAGTCAAAGTGTAAATATTAAAATATCACAGCATTTTTCTCTTAGTGTATTTATAAAACTGTGAGAGACATGGCGTTGCAATGGCGGGAGGGGGCTTGGCATATACCTGCAAGTATAAGACTTTTTTATGTCCCTTATATGTCAAAACTATATCTCTCACCATCTCTAAATTTTGTTCGTTTATACGGACTGACGGACTGACAGATTGACGAATCCTGGCTATATGGACTCAGCTGTTGATGCTTATCAAGAATTTATATACTTTCAAGGGCCGGAAATGCTTCCTACTGGATGTTACATACATTTGCACAAACTAATTTAACTGTGTACATTTGATACAGAGTATAAAATATAGTGATATTTGGTCTGTATATGGAGTTTTGCCACGCCCGAATACACATGTGTTGGCTCACCCATATTCTCGCTATTTTCTTGGCCAAAAGAGATCGTTTTTGCTTCAAATTAAATAATATTCACCGGTGTTTGTTGTACCCTTTTCAAGGTAATCGATGTGAATGACATCGCGTGCATGCCAAAAAACTGTCGCCATGACCTTTTTGGCTACCAGACCCGAGTTGCACGTTTACCCAGAGAAGTCTACAGCATTGACTGTTTCTTGATGTCTGGTGGGTGGGTGTTGTGTATTGTGATGGATCAATGTTTTATTCAAGGTTAAGAAGCTAGTCAAAGCTCGTTTGGATTGTAGTTCAATACCGTTACACTCAGGAAAAAAAGACAGAGTTCTCGATCGATTGGGATTGAATTTATACCGTTTTGTACATCAAATCAAGTATGCTTTATAAAACATTTACACTAGGACTGCGTTATGCGTTAATAGCCAAAAAACAGCTTTTCTGTATGGGAAACAAGCTGACTGTTAGCTATTAACGCATAACGCACTCCTAGTGTTAATAGCCTATTAATCTTGAAAGTACTAAAATTAAGGACGAAACATTCCAGGATAAAATATCACCTTAGTCTTATTGAAAATTTTTGAATCAAGAACATTTCGTACTTACAGTAAGACGAAAAAGGGGTAGAATTAGGGATAGAATTAGATTGTATTTAATGTATTTAATTTAAGTACAAAATATCTTGGAGTAAGTACACAATAGACTTACAAAGCAAGTTCCACAAATGTGAATTATTTATAAACGAATCTGTTCTAACACTTTTCTTATGGAGTGATAGTGATGGTGGGTTTCTGTCTAGCAGCAATAACTTCTAGGTCTTTGGATAATTTATAGCTGGGTTCCCCAAGAAAAGAGGCTCTCGGTCTTTCTCTAACACTCAGTGATGCATTAATTCGGGAAGCATTCGGTGGGAATTGCCGAGTGTGCTCGGCCCCCAGACCTTGTATCTTTCCAGCCTTCATTGATTTGAGATTTTTAGACCTCATGTTCTGGCAACACTGTTTCCAATCGTCTAATATTAATTTAAGAATTATTCCATTCCTGCAATAAGGAGCAAGGAAACATTAACAGCTGGGGACGAGGCGTCAACTAGTGTGTTCGAGAGAACTGTATGAATTTTGAGGGCCGAATTCATCAGGTGCGATAAGGCATTGCCCAGCTTAAGGCGAACAACAGGGGCCTGCTCGCTGGAAACAGAATCAACTTCTACACAAAGGGAAAAACCCGCGAGCATTGGACTCAAAAAGAGCTCAATCGTTGTCAAAACCAGGATTTTCTCACTTAAAGAACCTTTTCTTGAGAACGCGAAATCTGGAAGCGAGTTGATATGTTCCGCTTTTGAAAACATTTTAAGCTCAAAAAAAAATATGAGGTTCAGGTCCACGTCTAGGTCCGCAGAGTCACGCTTGTACAACACCCCTCTTGCCTTGGTTAATTTTAAAAAGAAATAAAAATTTGTCGGACTTACTGGGAGTAGGGCCTAAGACCTTTCTTAGACAGTTACGCTTCTAAAGCCGCACGTTTAAATGGCTACTTATACTTTTCGGTGCGGTGGTTGAGATGAGCTGAATTGTGGTTATTTGAAGAACATTCGGAACATTTGTTCTCAAAAAATTTAGAGAACATCATTCTGTTCTTATTTTGAGATGAGAAAATCTTATTTTCTGAATACTTTTCCTTCTGTATACTTCGCTAAATTTATGTTCCCTTTTTAAATCAAGAGTAGCACATTGCCTACCAGATTTCCATATAAATCTCAAACTCAACCAGTTTTGCTGGCTTTCAAATTTAAATCGATTTTTTGGACCAGATTAAAATTTCATCTAAAGTTAAAGTTCAAATTGGATGAAAATCGATTTCCTCTTAACTGGGTCAACAAACTCAAAGCGGCGGCACCTGTCACCGCTTCCGCCTCCTGCTCCGCCTGTGACTGCGGCTCCATAACCTTGAACCCTGACCTAGAAATGTGAGTTTTGCAAACAAAAGATAAAGGTCAACGGCGTCCATGGCACTTGTTTGGAGCAGTGCGTACAGACGCCACACGACTGGCGGTCGTTCGGGTCGCGTGCTCCAGTTTCAGTTTGTGCCTACATGCAACAACAGGCGGTCGCCGAGGGCTTGAATGGAAGCTGCTGTTGCTGCTGGTGATGCAATCGCCATATTGATGACAGGAGCAGCAAGTAACAGCAAAAAGCAGCAGGCGGAAGCACTAGCACTCATTGAGGTTTTTGTCTTAGAGGAAAGGTAAGGCATGCGTGTGTGTGCGAGTGAGTCCGAGAATCTCTTGTGCTCTCCCTCTCTCATTGCTGCTCATTTGTTGATCAGCATAGAGTTTACTACCCCCGGGCGGCACGCGCTGGGGGTGGTTGCTGCTGCATCTTATTGGGCCGGCACACAAAAGGGGTTGAGCGACAGCGGGCAGGTCGTCCGTTAGTCGTGTGCTACAAAATCAGTCGAACGGCGTTCGCGCACACGATAAGTCACGTGCTCAAAAACTAGCTCCGCTCTCCGCACTGTTCCAAAAGTGATAAACAGATAAAAGTGCTTGCCGTCAAGTGTTCGGATCAATAGAATCAACATCGAAATGGATCACAATATGCACGTGAATGCGCCACTACATCATTGGGGCTATGGTGGTCCGGCGGCTGTCTCCGCTGCTTTACCTCCGTCTGCAACCCAAAGTCATTGGGTGCCGCCACCGCAGACCCATCATCATGGCCATGGCCATAATAGTTTAAAACGTGCGCTCTCCGAAAGCGACTGTGATGAGCTCTACTCTGAGGAGTCCTCCAAAGAACAGTAAGTAGTTTGGTGGCGCAACAAAAATGTGTGCCGATTAACTTAAGTACTTTTGTTTTATGTAGAATCTCACCCAGCGAACCAGGAAGCTGCCAGCTAATGAGCCGCAAGAAACGTCGCGGTGTCATTGAAAAGAAACGTCGAGATCGCATCAACTCTTCCTTGACGGAACTCAAACGTCTGGTACCCTCAGCCTATGAGAAGCAGGGTTCGGCTAAGCTGGAAAAGGCTGAAATTTTGCAGCTAACTGTGGAGCATCTGAAGAGTCTACAGTCGAAAAGTGAGTATGAAAACGACATGTGAAGGAAAATTTGGGGAGAATAGTGTATTCAAGTGATTTTTTTTAATTAACACTATTGTAGTAGGCCTGTATTTCATTTTGTTTTGACCATATAAGTGACAAGTTATTTAGATTGAAAACATAAACAAAAGAATATTATGCCTCATGTGTCAAACAGTGAAAGATTAAGCCCAATTTTCACTACCTGATCGCTCAGCTGAGTTTTTCAGACCTGAGTGTCAAAAAATTCAGCTGAGCAACTTAGTTTATCATTTGCTCATGACTGAGAAGCTAAGTTGAGTCAGTTACAAAATCAATTGAGCGCACTGCGGATAGTTCAATTTGAAACGGGTTTTATTACACCTGATACCTCAGCTAAGTAGGCTCAGACTCCTGTTTACACGAGCTGACAGATACTCAGATACAAAACTTATTAAATTAGAAACAATGGCTAAGGGTCTAGGTGGATCTTACGCATTTGCAAAACTAATGCTCACAATGAGCATTGTAAATTCAACAAATTCACCTAATTTTGCAAAAGCGGGAACATGAAAATACGGCCCTAAGTATACTGATCCTGCCTGAGGACTTCTGAGAGTGGCCCGGAGCCCGGATTTTTGGCGAAAGCTTCAATTAACTATGTACAACATGAGAAAACCCCCCGGGCCCGGAATCCCCTTTTGAAGGGCCTGCCCGAGCATGCTGGTAGCCCTACATTGAATTTATTGCATCATGGATCCCAAAATGAAGCTCTCCACTTTTTCTCAGAGCAGCATAGGCATTGTATTGTTTGAAAAATAGTAAAGCATCCTCCGTTAAAAGCGAGCGTCGAAGTGCTTGCCTTAGGGTGCGTTCAGACACACTGGCAGGTTGCGATATTTAAATGAGCCAGTTGCTGCCATACACGTTTAAACACCTGCCAGTGTAGTGCCAGTTCACTGGTGCCATATATGGTCAGAGAAATCTGTCAATATACTCATGTATTTTACTTGTCTGAACAGGCCTGCCAGGTAACTGGAACCTACAAATACGGCAACCTGCCAGTGTGTCTAACGCATCCTTTGCACAGAATGCAACAGAGGTACCAGTATCAGCTAGGCATAAGTTCAGCAGGATTTCGCCTTGTGTTTGTGAGAGCTGCTCTCAAAAGTTTATGGCTTGAGAAGTCTGAATTAATGCTTGGTGCATAATTTAGCCAGTCTAGATGCTTCAATACACCTTAGAAGAGAAATATCAGAGGAATATGGGCTCTGCCGAGATAGTTCCCCAAATAACAGTGCGATAAAAGTATGAGAGATATCACCCTTTTCCGTTCGGAGTTTGCTCAAAGTTTGAAAGAGAACGCTCAGAAAAAAACGGCAGCCGGCGTTCTAGACCAAACGGGTTTGAATTTATACCGTTTTTCACTTAAAATTTCAAGTATGATTCGTTCTTAGGTGAACTTAAATTGATTACGAAACGTTCTAAAACCGAAAAGCGACTGTTAGTATTATTGAAATAAGAACAAACGTTCTTAAATCAAGAGCGTTTTGTTCTTACAATAAGATAAAAAATTCAAGAAAAGCGATTTCTTAGTTCAAATACAAAATAGACTTATAATGCTAGCTCCAAAAAATGCTAAACAGAAAATGCGAATTATTTTAAAGCGAGTCTGTTCATAAAATTCCCAACCGGTTCTAACACTTTTGTTATGGAGTGATGGTAAATTTCTTACCTATAGTAATTCTATCTTGGTCTTAATTTATGTAAATGTAAAATGGCTTGACACAGCCCCGAAAGGACCAAAGCCGAACTCCTCTCAATCTCTTGGCTTGTGTGCTTTTAATTTTCGCACAAAAGAAAGGGACCTACAGCTTAACGCCGAATCCGAACGGCAGTTTGAGAAGCTTCAACATGGCTAATTACTCTAAGGCTGGCGCCAACAACAGTGAGGGTGACCGGGTGTGTAAGTTTATTCAAGTAAAAAACTTTTTATTAGATGTTCCGAGGCGGGATAGAACCCACGACCTCTTGTTTTGCGGAAGCACACACTAGCCACACCCGGTTATTCATAGTCCTTGGATATTTCCAGCCATCTTTGGTTCAATACAGAGACCTCGTTTTAGAACAAATTGGAAATAGCTTTAGAATTTTATGGGCTTAAACCAAGAACATTTTGTAATTGTTTGATATACTTTTTTTTCTTTTTAGAATGTTTTTGGGTTGACATTAGAAATTACTGGACTTTATCAAAGAATATTGTGTACTTATTTTAAGAGTTAATCAGGCTTGACTTAAGACCATTACAAGCTAAAAGTACGATTGAAAAGATTTTAAAATAATTCAAAATGTGCTTAATATATCCCGAAACAGACCAAAACCAATATTTCGGTATTGAAAAATTCGTACTTGATATAAGAATTTTGAACTTGAATCAAGTATATTCGTACTTACCGTACTATCGACACTGTTTGTACTGAATTCAGGTAAAAAGTTCCAATCCAGTTAACTACAATGTATCTTCTTGCCAACTTCCTCAGAGTCTCGATTCGAGAGAAGGCTAAGAATGCATTTGTTAGATGCAACATAAGAATATACAACACCGATTTTCAGGCTAGCAGAGTGATTCCCATAAGATATCGAATAAAACTCAACCCCCACCTATCCTTCCCACACACAAACAATATGCCTCAAATGATCCTAAATCAGTGTAAACAATGTTAACCTGTTACTTGAGCTCTGGGAAATAAATATTATGAATTGCCCTAATGCCCAAGTGAATGTGGATTCTCGGTGCTTCCCACGCTGCTTGCGGTGCTAGCAAATTACCACCACCCTAACAGCGCCCGCTTTTTACACTACCCCCGGCCATCCCATCAGCAGATAGGGGTGGTTAGTTTTTTGGCGTGGGAATTACTACTATTTCTAATTGTTGGCCAGCTTATTGACTTTCCCTCCCTCTCCTTTGCTTTTTTCCAGCCTTGGACTCGCTCAGCTATGATCCTCAGCGTGTGGCCATGGACTATCATCAAATTGGCTTTCGGGAATGCGCCGCCGAGGTGGCACGCTATCTGGTCACAATTGAGGGCATGGATATACAGGATCCTTTGCGTTTGCGTCTCATGTCGCATCTACAATATTTTGCACAGCAGCGTGAACTCTCAGCCAAGTCAGCTTGCGCCAGTCCCGGTCCCGTGGGCTGGTCTTCTGCCACCACTGCAACACCCAGCACTGCTGTCTATCAGCCCAATTGTGCGGCCACTCCTTATCAAAGCTATGCCACGGCTGGTAATGCAGGCAGCTATGTGCCCAGTGCATCGTTGCATAGTTATCCCACTTTAAGCTCGGCCTCGCCGCAACATGTTACCCGTTCGAGTGTGTCGCGTACAAGTGGACCGACTGCCAGTGAGTTGCATGAGACAAGGGCTGAGCCTACACAAACCGCTACTCAAACGCAGCAACAGCCTCAGCAGCAACAGCAGCAGCAACAACAGCAGCAGCAACAACAGCAACAGCCTACACAGCAACAGCAGCACTACCCCCAGGACCATGGTCAGGCCGAGCAACAAGTGCCCACCTACATAGAGCTCACTAATAGCAATCATCGTCATGAGGCGCCCCCTTTGACTGCTGAGAGTCTCAGTTATAGTGCTGCTCCTCAATATCCCACCAATATCAGCAGCAGTCAGGATTATCAGTATGCCACGCCCAATGGAGCCAAACCCTATCGTCCTTGGGGCGCCGAAATGGCCTACTAAGAGCTTGTGAAAGTGTACCCTTTTTCTAGTCAGCATATCAAGTGTGATAGTCTTGAGAATGCGCCTCCTTATATGGAAACCTAGTTTATAGACTTTTTAAGAAACACTTTTGTGAAAATATTGTAAATAAAGACATATTTTTGATATAACTTGTAAAATAAATTTGGATTTTTTATAAGAAAAATGGTTTAAGGACACTAAAGGAATGCAGAGATTCTCCCTAATGATGCCAGCTGGATGGCATCAGAGCACGATGTGGAGTTGATGAATTAAGAGAAACTTTTTAGTGGAGGAAACTTGAAGTAGTAGGTTAGAAAGTTGGAGACGGGGAGTTAAAAAATACAAACAATTGGGTCAGTCTAACAAGTATTTAAACAAGGGACGAATACTTTTACGTTTCTGATATGGATATGGATTATTAGGCTAAGCAAAGCGCTTGAGTCAAATACACCTGGCAGAAGTTTATTAGTACTCTAAAGTAGATACTTTGCTCGTAAAGTGTAAGACCAGGAATGTCCACGGCCTATGCGCACAGCCGCTCATCCGTTGTTGATTTGCGCATAGCCATAGCCGGGTATGGTGCTGCGGTTAGTGGTTTTGCCTGATTGTTTTTCACACAAGAACTAGTTTTTTAGAACGATCGTTTCTATGGGAGCTATAATCTATTTGTAACCAAAATTTGTAGAATGGTGTAAGAACATATAAACTCATACATGCCAGTTTTGAGGACATTTCCATTGAATACAAAAAGTTTTTCTAACAAAGCACTACTTTTCTGTTGTAGATGTCCGATTTCGACCATATTTGGTGGAATCATGGAAAAGCATAGTTAACTAAGAAATACGAAGTTTGGAGGCGTTTCCATTGAAAACAAAAAAAGTTTTCTCACTAAAACTAGATTTTCGACCGATCGTTCCTATGACAGCTATATGCTATAGTCATCCGATCCGGCCGGTTCCGACAAATGTGCAGCGTATATGTACCAAAAGACTTCGTGCAAAGTTTGGTGAAGATAGCTTTCAAGCAGACGGAGGAGATAGCATAGAAACAGACAGACGGACAGAAGGACAGACGGACGGACGGATAGACGGACGGCTAAATCAACTCAACTCGTCATTCGAAGAATATATATACTTTTTGTGGTCGGAGATGCTTCCTTCAATGCGTTACAAACATCCGCACAATTTTATAATACCCTCTGCAAGGGTATAAAAAGCAGAATGATTAATTTAAATACGAACGGTCTTAAAAAAATCTATTCGTTCTTGAGTTTTCAAAAATTTCGCTCTTGAAATTGAGCTTAATTCGTTCTCGGTTTAGTGTAATTAGCCAAGGGGAGTAAGGTAAAGAAAATGAAAGAGGAAAGCAAGCACGTTTGAGAGAATAGCGTTGAGTCCGCTCTCACAGTTTCGTTTTTTATGGGAGAGGGGTGTGTGGAGAGCGCCATCAATTTTTGCACTCACGTTGCTTTGGAATTCTCAAGCAGTTATGGCATTGGTGGCATGGAGAGACAGTTGTTGGACTGACAGTTGACAAACAACGACTGCTGCTGCTTTGTGGGTATGTGTATTAGGGCGGGCCAAATTTTTAATCGACCAAGCGTATAGCAGAAACATAATCTTCTTTAAATTTTAGGAAAATTTCCCCAAGAAATCATATTTCTAAAATCAATTCCTAGGTCCCGCCTAGCGAGGTCGAAATTATATACTTAAAACGGTTTGTTGGGTCATGGCTAACACTCGAATGAAATTCGAGTATAGCTCGACAGAGGATTCGAGGTGAATACAAGTCAATTTCCAAAATTTCTCTAGCGCGTCAAGTTTTTGAGAAATCTATGGTCAAAGTTGTAAAAGTAACCTAATCTGGCACTCTATAAAATTTATTTAAAAGCCATCTTAAACGGAATGATGCGCTTGAGAATGTATATGCATAAAGGGAACTTTAACCTTTGGATGTCAATAAACCAAATTCCTGGTTGTTTGTCGAGGAACGATAAGTATTTGTTGAACTGATTAATGTATATAATTTTGGCCCTGCTAGGCGGGACCCAAGAATTGATTTCAGACCTATGGTTTCTTGGGAAAAAATTCTTAGAATTTACCGTAGATTACGTTTCTGCGCTTAACTAATTTTTTCTCATCCATACAAATTGACCCGCCCTAATGTGTATTCCTCGAACCGGCTAAAACTTGCTACATAGTTTTTAACTAGGCTAATTTTTTGAAGAAATCAATTTTTTGCAAAGAGACTTGACCCTTTTAAGCGTAGAACTTCGGTAAAAGAGTTCCAATAAAGCTCAAATCATGGGGTTAAGCTTTTCTCTTCTCAGAAAATATTTTTTTCCCTTGGAACACCTCTATACAGTCAAACTTCTTTAAAGCGAATCTCAAGGGGAGAAAAAAAACTTCGTTATATAGAAAACTCGAATTATAGAATTGTTTGAATATTAAACTAAAATGTAGTGTTCTGGAAATTAGTTCGCTATAAAGAAAACTTCGTTGTAAAGAAGTTCGTAATATAGATGTAATATAGATTTTATAAAGGACGACGGTTCGGTTTGTGGATCGGTCTATCATCGAAAATAGCGCCTCGGTTACGATTTGTTTCGGTTCAGAACCAGTTTGCATCCCTGGTTTTGGATTAGCCGATAGCTTAAACATACCTCTGTTGTTTGATACGACTAACTTAGGTCCCATTTTGTGGAATATGTGTGACCTTATCAAAAAACTAGAGAAATCTCGAATCTCAATAGTGAGCGACTAATACATTTTAGAAGGGGCAAGCACAAAGCGTCAGCACAATATTTAAGCACACAGCTGGGAAGAATTTCAGCTCCATGACTGAAGAATGACTGAAGCGGGGATAGATAGATATGCACATTGTTATCAGCAGTTTTATTGTCCAGGTGGAAAAAGAAAAGAATTGCGTTTCGAATTCACAGAGCTATGAATGTGAAAACTTTATGTAAGGCTATTAAATTGGATCTGATCTTTAAAAATTTGCGTTTTATGTGATATTGCGACGGAGAAGTAGCATTAGTTTCGATAGTTCATGAGACAAATTTTGTCTATTGCTAACAACTAGAGCTTGCAAATAACAATTGACCGTTTTTCGTTGTCCAAAAATAACAATTATTTACGGACCCTTTGAGCAAAAAGTCAGAGATGAACCGTTCACATCGGCTCATGAACGAATCGCTCAGTGCTCAACGAACAACCAATGGATTTATTTACATTTTGCTCTGCTCATTCACTGAGGAAATCGTCTCAAGCGAAGAAGATAAAAGTCATTTGCGTTTGTGTGTGTATATATATGTGAGTGGGGTGCGACTCACACAAGCCACACACACACAAAGAAAATAAAAGAAAATAAAGACCATTTGAGGTGAGTCGTTCGGCTTTTTGCTCATCTACCGACTCCTAATGTGCGAGCGCTCCGAGCCGGCTCGCTGTCTATAAATTGTTATTGAATGAGTAAAACTAGAAAAGCTCAACTGAGAACAGTCGACTGAAAACAAAAACAAAGAGAAACGAAGTGTTCTGCTCAGAGCGAGAGCAAGCGTGAATGTATTTTTTCGGTTTTGTTATTGAGCAGACAGCAAAGGCAAAAATGTTTAATTGTTATTTTTGCTCTGCTAACAACCGATTTCGTGCAATCTTTAATTCTATCCATGCATTTACTAGTATTTCCTATATCCTTTTTAAATCCTTTCAGCAAGATGAGTTGGTATAACCTTTTGCCGGTGTAAAAAGACTTCGACATCAACAAAGTAAGCTGTGCCTTCCCATTTTATGTTCCTTTCACTTTTATTAATTATAACTTATTTTCATTCCTTAGTTCTTTTTCTAATTTTGCACACCATATTATTAGCTCCATTATATTTTCTATTTGAACCAAAAATTTCCTGTGCAAATTTTACTTAATGGGTGACTTAAGCACCAAACGTTTGCCTCGCTGGTGGTCGGGCGGTGTTTGCTCGGCCATAGCGGTGACCACAACGCATCCATTGGATCTCATAAAAGTCCAACTGCAGACGCAAACAGAAAAAATTCCAGTGACGCATATTATCGCTAACATATACAAACGGTTGGGTATATTGGGTTTCTATAGTGGCATCTCGGCCGCCTGGTTTCGTCAGCTGACCTATACGACAGCGCGGTTTGCCCTCTACGAGAATGGTAAGAATTACGTGGATGCCAACAATGCAAGGGGCAAAGTCATTTTGGCCACATTTGCTGGGATATTCGGTGGTTTAGTGGGCGTGCCGGGTGATGTGGTGACAGTACGCTTACAGAATGATTCCAAGCTGCCGCCCGAGCTGCAGCGCAAGTGAGTAGGTGTAAAAGTGGCTTAGAGATGTGGTACAATTCCGTATCCCGTAGCTACAAGAACATCTTCGACGGTTTGTATCGCATCCAGAAAGAGGAGGGCATACGGAGTTTATTCCGTGGCACTGTGCCGGCACTTTCCCGATCTGTTCTGCTGACCATTGGCACGAATGCCACCTACGATCAGGTGAAGCAGATTGTCAAGGCCAACTTTGAAATGCGAGACGGCTTACCGCTGCATTTTGTCACCTCGACAATAGCAGGTTGCATAGGCACCATTATGACGCAGCCAATTGATGTGATCAAGACTACATACATGAATGCTCCACCGGGGGAATTTTCGGGTATAGGAGCAACCGCACTGAGTGTGGCGAAGCAGGGACCCATGGCCTTTTACAAGGGGTTTGTGCCGGCTCTAATGCGCATCAGCCCCAATACCATCATTACCTTCATGCTGTACGAACAGGCGCGTTTACGATTTGGCTACCTGCCTCCCGAGGATCACGAGAAAAGGAAACAAAAAGAGTAGTTAACTTAAAATATACAATAATCCTTCTCCGTGTTATGTGATTGTGTGTGTGTGTGCCCATTGAACTGGAAAACATAAGCGCGACTAATAAGCTACCGCTGACCTGACCACTGGTCAAGCCAGAGCTCGCGATATGTGGGGGGTCACGCGTGTTGCCTACATGGTTAAGAACAATTTGCATACTCACTAAAACACACGAACACCCAAAACCCAATGAGTTAGTTAAGCCGCATTTTCTGCTCATAATTAAAAACCAGAGGACACCAGGTGCGGCGAAGGGTAGTAAATAGTAGCTAACCCTTAAACAAAAGGTGAACTAGATTTTTGAAAACTGGAAACTGCAAAATTGCACTGCAAGAGGATTAGGGGCAATTGAAGCGGTTGATTTTTTAGCCAAAGGAAAAAAAATCACAAATTGAACTAAAAGTAAACCAGATCTCCTTAAAAGTAGAAATTCTGAAAGAAACAGATAGAAAGCTAGTAGTTAGGCAGGAAAAAGCAGACAAAATTCAAATTAAATTAGTTGGGATTAATAGGGAAAACAAGAATGAAAGTTGGTCAAACCCGACAATAAAATACTCTGTACCTGTGAAGTGCTGCCCATTACTGTTGCGACCGGTGCTGCCCATAATTGTTTGTTTTCTTAATAACTCGACAACCGTTCATCCGAACTCTACCAATTTACGGATCGATAAATAATCTTGATTTTAAAATATGTCCAGAAGATTCGAACCTTCTATCTATAAAACTGACGGAGATATGACGTTTTTTATAAACTGCGGGGGCTGGAGGGGGCGTGGCAAAAATTTAAAATAAACTTGATCTGCTTGCAAGTCTAAGAAGTTTTTGCCCCATACACGTCTATCTCTTACCATCTCTGAGATCTGTGCGTTCATACGGACAGACACACGGACATGGCTATATCGACTCGGCTGTTGATACTGATCAAGAATATATATACTTTATGGGGTCGGAGATGCTTCCTTCTGGTCGTTACATACCTTTGCTAATATACTCTGCGTTCCTCTGGTACAGAGTTTAAAAAAGGATAGTTTTTGATGACTGGATGACTTGATTGATTTGGACTGGATATTGAAATATCCTTTTTTAAGATCCATTGGATATTTTCGAAGTCAATTAATATTCGATAAAAGAATAAAAAAATATCCAAAGGATAGTTAAAAACTGTCCCTTTGAACAGTTGAAAATATCTTTTTTTCTTAACCATTGGATATTTATGAAATATCCATTTGATCTTAATGTCATATCCCATGGATGTCAATTATATCTTTTTAATATCCATTTGATTTGAATTACATTTCCCGTGGATCTGTTATTAAGATCATATCCAATTTAAAAGCAGCTCAATAATTTGAAACAATTTATATACAGGCCTGTTCCGGTTTTCACTTTCACTAAAGTGAAAACCGGAAATGCTACCTTCCGGTCTTCACAATTGATAGTTTACTCGATTTGAATTCACATTGCTTGGAGCCGATGAATTCAAAATTAAATGCGACATAAAGGCGTCAAATTAATGGCTTAAAGTTAATTTTGTACCATTGTTTAGTGTATTTAGATACTTTTTGCGATTTTACATTCCCTTAAAAATTGTTGTAATAAAAAAATTAATAATTTTTATGAATAGCTTCAATTTTGCCTCGTGCCATCCACATCGAATTCACATATTTTGTTCAAGCTGTTCTGGTTTTCACTTGTTTTTGAAACGCTGGGAAAATGTTAATAAAATGCCTTTAAAAACAGAAACGACATTTGAAGCACCTATATTCAACTACTATCAACTATTTTGAGTGATTATTTATTGGATTGTTTTGATTCACCAGTTGATTAAGTTAAAAGTGTAGTCAACGGAAACAATTTGGAATTGAAACACTCGAATTGCAAATCGTTCGAATACCAGAACAGCTAAAACCAAATCGTTCGATTTTGTTTTCATTTGAAATCGAAGAAATATGTGAAAACCGGAACAGGCCTGATAGTTTTAAAATTATAAATTATGTATGTATTGACTTATAAAAAAAAGTATTAATTGACTTATAAAGAGTGAGTAACAATATTAAGTTTCAATGGTCATTCTTCGCATACATCATTGGTCCACCCAAATCGCTTGAGACAAATCACGAATCCTGGCCTCTATTGCGATAAACGCCAAACAGCATATCCTGGTAGATAACCACATTAATGTCATTCTATCGATGCCAACGCTCGCAGATCAGCGGCCCAACCAAATTTGTCGATCTTCATTCTTCTCGGGCAGACAGTCGGACAGAAGAAGAGAGCGATGAAATATGAGGAAAGAGTAAGGAAGCAAGTAACTACCTATATGTGGCATAAAATGCACAGTACGCTCCAGAGTCAGCACGGAAATATCAAAACGTTTTGAAATTGAGATGCAAATCAATGCGTCGCACTCCCTAGGTGTATGACGGCAGCGGTTCCACAGCCGAGCTGATCACAAAATCCTACGACACACAATGACCAGCAATGACCACATGTGGACGCGACATCAGTGATAAAGCAATTAGACATGGACTAACAGAATTAAATCCAATTTACCTGGAGGAGCCATGCGTATCTAAGCATCTCCGCCCATAGTGCAACATTGAGCCGTCTTCTTGGCCAGTGAGATGCAACAGCCTAAAAATGATAAGCGCACGCATTTACTCAAGTATAAAACTTGTTTCATAGAGATCATCAAACGCAAATGTAAAATATATCAAATATGTATGTATGGCATTCTTATGTACATTGTACACACTTCAACTTTCAATTTGCACATTCATTGCAAAAATACAAATGCCTTCAAATATATAAATTTGAGTACATGTACATAACTTGGTGTATTATTCACTTTTTGATTTTTTCTTCACTTTTTTTGCAGAGGTGCGTGCGTTTCTCATTTTTTTTTTATCTAAATGAAGCAGCACGACTATGTCAAAATTCCAAGTAAAATGTGTCTTTCTTTTTGCACCTACGGTCATACTTGACTAGTTGGCTATATATCGATTACCGATTACTAAGTTCGAAACTTGAAGCAAAAAAAGATCCTTTCGACATTATTTCGTGATCCTTAGGAGCTTTTTGATGTAAAAAGGATATGGCAAAAAAAGGAAATTGAATTGATCTTTTTTCTTCATCCAAGGGTGCTCAATAAAGTCCAAGGATATTGAAAAATTGGGTTCTAAGATGGATATTTTCAATATCCTTTCTACCAGGAACCTTTTTTTCTGTGTAAACTTCGCTGTCAACTACAAAACCAGCAGTTGGCTTTCCATGTGGGAATTGATATACACATGTCTTTTTTTATAGTAAGCGATATCTGTTGATTGGAATTTCACTCATCAGTTTCTTCCAGCTCCGGAGCGTAATTGAAGAGTACGGATGGTTGTCTTACTCGGGAACACGCTACGTACATATAGTCCGTGTGAAAAGCATGACATTTCCAGTTGCAAATGCAAGCTTCGGTGGGAACTGAATACGTTTAAACATGCTCTGTAAGTCGGTTGAAATGAAGGGAAGATTTCGTATCATTTTAAGATGCAAACGATGAGGTGGCATGCCAGGCAAATACAAAGAGTCTAAGAGCAATACTGGACAATAAACGTCTTCATCCTTGTTTTCAACGCGATCGATGAATTTGTATTAACGCAATTCTTCCGGAATTTGATTTTGAATTGTCAAATTCAAATCATAAACCTGTTTTTCTTTCGCTGCGCGAGTGCTCAACCAATCGTCGTTGCGATAATATTGACCAATGTTCGGATATACATTTGTGATGAGTTAATCTTTCGTTGAAGTAATTTGGCAAATGCCTAGTGGAATCGATATAAGATCATCGGAAATATTTACCTGAATTTGACCAATTTCCGATTCACACCAGTTCAATGGAGAAATCTTCTGCGATTCGATCCTGTTACAGGAACACTCCCATATTCATACTAGATGGAAAGGTTTTCATGTATCGATTCAAATTCGATTACTAAAGACGTGCGATTAATTGATCCGCCGTTTTTGCTTTCGGAATCAAGGGAAGTGCTTGTCAAAATGTTGCAAACTGGATTTTCGTTAATTTGCAGGTTTAAAGGAAGCTTCAGTGCTGAATGTGCGGACCTTCCAACTTTCAACAGTAGATGCGAGAGCTAAAGCAATGTTCAATACAATTACAGTTCAAAACGTGGCGCAGTAGGCGGTCATTCCATTTGACTGCTCAGCATACAATTTTTCATTGCATATTTGAATTGTTTAGTGGAATCTTTGTGCTCGATTTATACATGGTGATAATTATTTTCAGTTCGATATTTGTTACTACGCCGAGAAGCGGACGTGCTTAAATTGGTCGACGTTCGCAAAATTCAACGAGAAACCGAAAAGTTGCAGCACGTCGAACGGAAGAGGAACATGCAATTGAAAGGGGATCGGTTAAAAAGAGACAACGCCACCTTTTGAGAATTTGTCGTCTTTTCATTTCCAAAACCTTTTTTGGCCCCCCTTGCACAACCCAAAATTTCAAATTTAACGTTGTCAGGTGCTAACTTTTCTATTTATTTTTGAAGGCAAGAGATAAACGGATTTATGCCAATTGAAAAGCATTGCTATGTCAATTGATCTTTTGAGTCCTGGCTATCGTCTGCAAATTTAGTCAATACTCTTGACCATTGTTTTATGTTTTATTCTAGTTATTATTCTGTAAGACAATTCATATTTTATCTAGGACAGTATTTTCAAATAAGTTATTCACCGTTTGTTTCGATCTCTTGTTTTTAAATTATTTGGGACTTTTATTTCAAAGACATTCCAGGCACTGGACAAATGTTTTGGTAATTCCTTTTCAAATTTTATTTCATAATAAGCACTGGGAAAACTACTTAAGCCAAGTTTTCTAGAGCTTAAGAGTGTTAATTGCACTGTGTTACCATGGAAGCCAATTCAGTTCCTTAATATTTTTCAATTAAATTACATTTAGCAAATAATCACCATACTTACTGATTCAAATCAAATATCTTTACTTCTTTTTGTGCAACCAAGCAACCAAAATGGTTCTCTAATATACACAAATCTGGCAATAACCAGCCAAGCAACCCCTAGAGAAAAGTCCACTTGAAACTGTTCTGTGTTCTCTGGATGTTCCAAAGAGAAACAATCTTTTGCGCATTAATTTCACTTTTGCCGGTTAAACATAAATGTTTTCAATATTTAACGGGGCCGTCTTTCATCTCACATTGTGAGAGACCTCTGAGCTTTGACTTCCCACGCAGGGCGAAACCACCCCCTCAATACGGTGTGCAGCTGCACTAGGGGTGCGACCTAAAACACCAAGATCAACACCGAGTCATAGTCAGTCACCATTGCGCATAATAGACACGTCACAACTTCCAATTAGAGACAATCATTCCGGCTATGGGACATTTTTTTGGGGGTTGAAACACTGCCTCTACAAAAACCCGGGCACTGCCTGAACTTGATTTCATTCCTTGGATTACGTTCGCGCCACCAACACCAGCAACAACAACAGCAGCAGGGTTGATTCCATATGGAAAAAGGCTTCGAAGTGTCAACGGGAATAGTTAAATGGTTTGTTTTTATTGCGGTTCGAGTCAATTAAGTGGAATATTGTGGAAATATTTGAATGGATTTTCGTGTTAAAACCTGGCCAAAAAATAGCACACACACACTTGTTGTTGTGGTTGGTGCTTAATTTATGCACAGCTGGGCACTTAAATGTCATATTCATATGTGAATAAATGGAATTCAAATTTTGTGTCATTTTATATCGAGCATGAAGTCTGAACGCATCATTGGATTCTAGTTTAATCGATATTGATGTACATATGCAGATGATATGATCGCACACATCCTCAAGGTGTGTGGGGTTGATTGCTCAATGAACAGTAACAAAAAACGGATTAAGGAATTAAGCAAAATTTAATAGATGAAACCTAAGGCTGCAAACCGGTGTGTAATCGAACCCCTAAGAATCAGTTTGGTTGGGGGTTTTTTTTTTGGGACCATCTTAAGTACATATTAGATTAGGGATCTGTCCATCCTAATTCGAACCAAATCCACTTTCTTTGGCAAATCCACTTTCCTTAAAAAAGAGTTGTACAAAATATGTTTTAGCTATCATTTTAGATTTAGCAGATTGAAAAAAAAAAAAATAGGGAAAGCTAACTTGTCCCGGCTCGCCCCAGTTTTGTCTCCCCCTCCAGCTTCCATTGAAAACAAAAATGTTTTTCAAACTAAGACTACTTTTTGGACCTTACTTTTCTATGGGATCTATACTATATAGATGTCTCATTTCGACCAACCTTGGTGAAATCATGGAAAAGCATAATACACAGTTAATTACGAAATTTGGAGGCGATCCCATTTAAAACAAAAAAGTTTTTCTCACTAGAACTTCTTTTTCGACCGATCATTCATACTGCAGCTATATGCTATAGTCATCCGATTTTTGTAAAACTTTGTAGAAATGTGTTAAAGTATATAATAAGATATGCCATAAAAGAGGTTTTCTTAAAAACAAAAAATTTTCCTCACTCGAACTAGTTTTTCTACCGATCGTTCCTATGGGAGCTATATGCTATAGTCATCCGATTTCGACCAAACTTAGTGAAATCATGGGAAAGGATTGTAAGCTAAGAAATACGTACTTTGGAGGCGTTTGCATTAAAAGCAAAAAAGTTTTTCTCACTTAGACTAGTTTTTCGAACGATCGTTCCTATGGCAGCTATATGCTATAGTCATCCGATCCGGCCGGTTCCGACAAATGTGCAGCGTATTTATACCAAAAGACTTCGTGCAAAGTTTGGTGAGGATAGCTTCAAAACTGGCGGAGGAGATAACATAGAAACAGACAGACGGACGGACGGACAAGGCTAAATGAACTCAGCTCGTCATGCTGATCAAGAATATATACACTTTATGTGGTCGGAGATGCTTCCTTCAATGCGTTACAAACATCCGCACAATTTATAATACCCTCTGCAAGGGTATAACAAATCTAAAGAAAAAATTTCCTTTATGACATTTGAGTTTGGAAGCAGTCCCACAACAACAACAGAAAAAACAAACTTAATTTATAATATACTTCTTACACAATTACTACAAAGTTTTTTCGAAATCCGATAACTACTAAAAAAAATAATAGCATATAGCTCCCAGTGCAACGGGTATTTTAAAAGAGAAAAACTTTTTTGTTTTTAGTGAAAACGTCCATACACACTCATTTTATATGCTTTTACACAATTCTTCAAGGTTTGGTCGAAATCCGATGACTATAGCGCTATGCGCTCTCAATGAAAACTCCCCCATAAAGTCGGTCGGAAGACTAGCATAGTCCCATTGGAACGATCGGTCGAAAACTAGTTCGAGTTGGTGTTTAATGAAAACGTCGTTTTTATTGGCATTCACTTATTTTATATACTTTGGACACATTTCTACAAAGTTTTATCAAAATCGGATGACTATAGCATATAGCTGCAGTATGAATGATCGGTCGAAAAAGAAGTTCTAGTGAGAAAACCTTTTTGTTTAAAAATGGGATCGCCTCCAAATTTCGCAATTAACAGTGTATTATGCTTTTCTGATTTCACCAAGTTTAATCGAAATCAGACATCTTTATAGTATAGATCCCACAGAAAAGTAATGTCAAAAAGTAGTCTTAGAAAAACTTTCTGTTTTCAATGGAAGCCTGCAGGGTATACAAAACTAGGCCGAGCCGAAGTTAACTTCCCCTATTTTTTTTTATTTTTCAACATAGGATCCTTTTAGGTCGATACACTTTTCCCAGCGATGTTTAATAGCTTCGATACCTTTTTTATAATAACTGTGAAGCTCTTCAAAATAGGCATTAACCCACTCCACTCTCATTGTTGCCAAATCTTTTCCTCCGAGCCATTTTTTCAAGTTTGGAAATAAGAAATAATCAGAGGAAGTCTGGCGAATAAGGGGCGGAGGTAGCAATTCAAATTTTAATTCATTAATTTTAGCCTTTGCAACTGCAGAGGGTGAACCGGCGCATTGTCATGATGGAACAGCAAACGCGGCACCCATCTTGCGCATAACTTTTACATGTCCAATTTATCGGTCAATATGCGATGTACAGCACTTTTTTGAAATGCCTACACATTCAGCTAACTCACGAACTTTCAATCGCCGGTCACTCAATACACATTTTTTATTTTGGCCACCATTTCTGAAGTGGTCACCTCATTTGGACGCCCATTACGATGTTCATCTCGCAGCTCAAACGACCTCGCTTAAACTCAGCCACCCAATATTTTATTGTTTTAAACGAGGAGCAGAATTACGTAAGGTAGAATCCAGCTCCTTTTAATATTGGTTGGACTAAGACCTTTTTATGAAAGTATTGTATCACATAAAGATGACCAATTTTGTCCATGTTTGCAAATCAATAACAAGCGTTCTCTATTAAAATCGATAAAAAAAAAACGTGACAAGGTAAAGGCACCAAACTTCAAACTTAAGCTTTTTAATAGTCGGTACTTCCTATTCATATTTTTTGAACATTTTCCAACACTACTGTGCTAGGTCGGCCATTTCCTTGGGACGGCCCTCGTA